>JAQFZT010002099.1:0-12585 GCA_034696325.1 Camisiidae sp. | reverse complement strand
GAATTTCATTAGCATTCATGAGAATCCGATCAAATTGTCAAATATTTAAGTTCCAAAGACTTATTTTCGAAGACCATTTGTTAATTTTAGAAATAGATAAAAAATGCTGAAAATTATATCGATATTAATTTTTCAAATTTTTTAAAAAATATGGCGTCAATTCTTCCCGAAACTGTAAAAAACCCAAAACTATAAGAATTGAATAACTTGTTGAGATTGAGATAAATGTGAATTCCTAGAGAAATCCAATGAGAAAATTTTAAATCGAAACTATTATTGATTAATTGGTGAGAAATACTTTCATATTTGGACTCTAAATCCGAAACACGAGCTTAATTTGGTTGAAATCGGAGACATCAAATTTTTGAATATTTTAAATTGTTTTGTGTGTCCACTTTGACCTCAATATTTGTGGAACTCTTTTGAGATATGTTTTGAATATTATATTATTTTTAATTCAAAATTAACTCAATTTAATTGAGAAAATGCGTTAATTAGTAAAATGTGAAAATAACTCTTCATAAGTTAGTTAAAATGCAGACTTTAACGTAAGGCTAAAATTATACACATTAGCCATAATTAGAAATAATATGTTGAAAAATAAGTTTTTCAATTTTCTCTAGCCTTACATTAGGATCACGTCTAATATGTTAAGTAGTTTAATGAGTGTGAGTACCAGTAGTGGCACTCAATCGTTCGATGCAATGATGCGATTGCTCTGAATTTCTAGTTTGTTTAATGGACCTCTTCTTACCTTCCATGTGAGGCTATTAATGTTGATGGTATGGCCTGAAGGGAATCATTGCTTACCATCACTTAGACTTCACAAGTACTGGAGTATTAGGTCTTTCCATTATGACAATAAGACTCGCTCTTTAAAACGGATAATAAATTATTATACTATTCTTCAACTTTATTAGTGTCAGATTATTATAATAATTCGTTTCTTTAACTAAAATTAATTATTTTCTATTATTCAATTAATTTCAAGTATAAGTTGAACTTTTTTAGAAGAAGTTAATCTTGAATTAGTTTTTTTCAAAGCTTTTCTTAAATTGTAATGTTTGTAATGAGAAATTTGTGAAAACCATTGTGTAAGAGAACAACTTTATTAACTATTCAACTAAAGATAGTATCAAATATGAACCTTTAATCTAAATCTTGTTACAATTTTAACGTCAATCAATTCATGAGTCAAATCATTTAATAGTTATTGAGTGTTTGAGTGAAAACGCAAACTTCAATTATCAGTTCATGTGAAATCTCATCATTATTTTAAAACTTTCCAATAATTCACAAAAGTTTGAAATATTAAAGATTCAAGAAATGGACTTTTAAAAAATTATTTAATTAGTATTATTGGTCTACAATCAAAGAAATTATTCTGTGATTCTTTAACATTATTTAGTATTATTATATCATCGAATTAATGTTTGAAGTATTCTAATATATTTTCCATTTTCGTTGACCCCTTTCATGTGAATGATAATAATCATAAGACATTCAATAATACATTAGTATGAGATATGATAAGCAGAGTCTCTGCATTGTAGGAAAATCAAACTTTTGGAGAATGTGAAACAGTATCGATAATGACATAACAAGTAGAGTGGGCTCAAAAAGTTTCGAAGGTTTTAAATTTGAACCAAATTTCAGAATTTTCCGAAAAGTCCGAAATTCTCAAAATTTCTTCCAAATTTTCTAGAAAATATTAGTTTTTCATTCAAAAAATTTGAATCTTTTGTAATAAATTCTATTAATTATAAAAATAATGTAGAGTTGAAAAAAGTACTGATTAATTATGAATTACTTAAACTTTATTATTGATGAAGAATTATAAAAATAAATAAAAAAGTAAATCTTAATCAAAGAGTTTTCGACTTGTTATATACAAATATAAAATATTTACAGAGTATATGTAAAGAGTGATAATTAACGATATAAGAGTACAAACTTTGTACAACTTTAATATTAGGCGATAGAAAGCTTATGAATACCAAAATTACTCTGCATTGAATGTTTACTTTTCTCCAATTCTTTCTTAACTTTTGTATTATAAATCTAAGGATGAATATAATACAAAAGTTAACGAAAAATTGTAGAAACTGTAGAAAAGTAAGCATTCAATGCAGAGTAATGCTGGTATTCATTAGATTTCTATCGCTTCATATAAGAAAGCAAATAAACATATTTTACTATTTTTATTTACTTATATATAACAGATATTCAAAATGTGGTTAATCAGAAGGGATAATAGAGACAAATTAAATTTTTTTATATCATTATATATTTATGTTCAATCAATACTGTGATACTTCTGAATGGAGGATATTTTTAAACTATTGAATAGTTTTCATGAATATATATGGAAGTTAACTGGTATTTGAAGTTTCAGGAAATGAATCTGAAGGATATTCAAATGAATATGCTTTGTGAGAGGAAAAATGACAGTAAATATAGACTTATCTTTATAAAAAAAAATATGTTCATGTCTTTGCATATGCTTGTTATGTACAATGGCTTCAGTACACCTTTCAACAGATGCAAATCATTTGCGTATATTAAAGTGGAGAACAAGAAAAAGGATTTCATGCTAAAGGAAAGAATGAAAATCTAAGTTCTCATGAGTTCCCATCGATCTGATGAGTGGGAAGTTAAGAATGAGAATAAAAGTTGTAAAAAATAATTGTAAGAAAAAAATAATAAAGGGATTGAAAGTAAAAACAAATATATATTTATATAACTGAAAGTTGGCCGTCATTGTGTTGGTTACTGTCTGTTGAGCGCACAGATCATACTATGAAAGTGTCGATGGAATACTTAACAATAGGCTCTTCTAAAAGCTTCAGTGAATTCTTGTCATTGAGAAAAGATAGGAACGAGTTTTTGAGGCATGCGATGAATACATCCAGAATATTGACCACTGCTATGATGTCATTGCATTTAACACTTTTATTTTCATGCTTTTTATCGATCTCCTAATTGTAGGCTCACATCACGTTCCAATATTTTTGAAATAAACTTTTTCTAACTTAAAAAATTCTATCATTTTCAACCTAATCATCGTTTTCTCGTGACAATTGGAGCGATAAGTATAGAAACAAATATGTGATAGTGGCAGACATGAGGGAATTGTGAATTTTCAATACATTTAAAGCACGAGAGCATTGCTAAACGCAAATATTATAAGTAAGTTATTATATTGATATATGAATTAACATTTTTTAGATTATGAGTATTGTTTTGCATGTCTGAATGCAATTCAACACTTTTTGAGATAAATTGGAATTCAGAATTCTTGAGGGTATGGTTGACACTATCACGTATGGGCTTTAGGGGTTAGAGTGTGTAACTCACTAGTGAATAAAAAACATTTCTCAACAAACGCTTCCGAGTTTCTCTAGCCTTTCTCAGGAACAAACACGAATGTCAGCAACCAATCAGACATCAGTCACACAAAAAATTTATTGCTTCTTTAAGCAACAATTCAATATAATTAATATATTCAATCAATTAAATCATTTTCAAAATAATCAGTTAAAAGTTATAAATTAAAAGGGATGTCATTTTTTAAACATCTATTCAATACAAAATTTGCTTTAATTTTGACGACTCTTTTTAGCTTTACTACTATTTCAATTGATGGCATCTATACTTTCATTATTTATATCAAGAATTATAAAAATCAAATCAAATTTAAATCAAAATACTTTACAAACAGAGATAGAGAAATATTCTAAAGGATTTTTACGTTTTATTTACAAAGAAATAATTTCTTAAGAAAAGTGAATTTAGATTTTGAATGAAAAAGTTTAAAATTGAAATTTGAATTGAATATAATAAAGTATTCTATGATTGTTGCGCTCATATATTAATTTAGAGCTAAAAGTGATTCTTTTGAAAAAGAGTTTTTCGGCACAAAAATGATAAAACTTATAATAGGTTGAAGTTTATTTTGTGCACGTTCTTATTTTTACAATGATTACAATGGTTTTGGAATGCGATACTAATGATAAAGTCTAATATTTCTTCACAAAAAGTTTCTCTTTCGTTGTTTATGCTATCAATTGCAGCTATTATTAAGAAGGTTTAGGATTGAGTTTATTGTAAAGTAATCGCAATCAGACTTTAGTGAATAAAATATATGACTCACTTAAAGTCGACTATAAATCTGAAAAGTTTTATAAATAGCTCAGTTGCAGAGCGGTTCTGATCAGATCTAATTGTTACTTAATAATCATCAATCGTTTACTTCTTGCAAATGATGGCCAAAAGCATAAATTTTCATTTAAAGTTCATTAAACTTTTACAAAACTAACTTGTTTTATATTTATTTTTATGTTTTTGTTGTTTTAATTAATTAGTAAAATTCAATTCTTGTTTGCGATTTTGTTAGAAATTTACTTCAGAGATATTTTTTTAGATAAGAATAATTGAATCTTTTTTATATTCTTTGGAAATAAAATTGAGTTATAAATGAAGAAAAGAAAAATGCCTTTCAGAGCGTGCATTAGAAATTCAAGAATATATTTGTCAAATAAGGAGAAAAAGAAGAAACGAGTGCATTCAGTTCAATACTTTTTTACATAATATCACTTTTTACTACAATTACTTGATCTGATTTATTTATTCATATTTAACTATAGATAACTTCACATATTGTTATCATAAATATAGTTTTATACAAAGCCTTTGAAATAATTTAATTAATGCGATGGAAGCCAATAAATTAGATCTCTTGTTATCTTCATATTACACTCATATGTCTGATGTGACACACAGTATCAGTGAAACTATTCAGAAACTATTGAGTCTTTTCTTAAGAAACAATTTTTTAAATAAGTTTATACAAGATATTCGCTTATCATTTTTCATTCAAAAATGTTTTACATAAGAAACGAATGCGAACCACAAAGTATTACTACTTTTTGAAAGATATCTTATACTAGCTTTTAATAAATTGAATTAAAAATTTCATTGCATTTTCTCTTTCAAAGTTAAGGCTTCGTAGAAGTTGAGCTTATTTTGTATGAAAATTGTTCTGAGATAAGTATGTGCTTATTATTCCATGAAAATGTACAGCAGATAACTTGATAGGAATTTTGAATAAAGCTATAAATATGTATATTTTTTGTTGGATTAAATCCTATGTCAAGGGATAGGTTAGCAATAAAAGAGATTCATTATGATAAGTTTGAGAGCATTCGATTTTTAATGTTTTAGTAGCCCTACAATGGACAGTATCATCTATTATGATGTTTTTATAGATACTTTTATGAGACTTTGCAAACAAAGTGGGAGTGCGTCACAAAATGTTTCAAAAGAGAAAATCGATTTTTCCAAAATTTTATTCTCTATTCAGTCCCTATTAATTATTGCAAATATATATTCATAACTTTTCAATCGATTCTTATGTTTTAAATTTAATATATAATAAAATCAATGTATATACGTTTGATATATAAATGCCTCATTGTTTACCTGTTGAATTTCTTTAACGATGCTATCATTCTATAAATAGCTATTAAAGTTACTTGAATTCTGATTCTTACTCGTCAAAGAATCGTTTTATAACTGCAAGAAAAGAATATGTGTTTATTGCGATCGAACGATTCAGAGGAAATGGGATTCTCGTGTTCACAAGTCACTAGAATCATGTGATATATGGGTGAAAATTATTGTTAGAAACGGCAAATTAATCTCACACGACATCCAGATTATCAGCAGTTTTTTAAATTTTAAAAACAACGGATTGAATATTTCGATATTTTGCAGTTGACTAAAAAACTAATAGTTTTCTACTATTGACTAAAACTAGTACTCATCACATGTGCATTAATAATGAAGTGGTATTTAATTAAAGACTGGAACCCAAAAACTCTGATAAATATGATATGACTTTTTGAATAATGAAAAAATGATTTATGTTGAAAGTTAAGCATCACTCTTAGTTAAAATCTCTAACGTTACAACAGTTTTCATCTTCATTCGTGAATATTAACGACTTCTGGTTGACTTATTCGCCTCTATTCTAACTGATGGCATCTCAATGTTTGACACATTTATAATTATATTCCTTCAATATAACGACATTTAGTTCTACAAGACGTTCACTCGCAATACGTTCTTCTTTATTATTATATTTACTCATAAGAACTGAAACAGTTTATATTATAGTTTGACGAATACGAAAAATATATTGAAAATTTAGAAATCGTAACAAAATCTAAAAAAATTGACCTCATTTTGCAAATTACATTTCCTCTAATCATAATAACTTTCAACTAATAGAAATCAGATGATTATATTCTGATGAAAAATTGCTGGAAATAATTCGGGATTCATTTTATTCATTAAAATTATGAATTATTCTCATCCAAACACACAGAATCATAAGCTCATTGAAATGGTTTTATAATATTATCCAAAATGTAAATCTCTTCCAATACCTTACAAATGATGATATATTTATATTAATCTTCATAATTATTTATCGAATCATTGAAAAAATAGTTACTTTCTCTTAATATATAAGCTGAACGTTAAATGTTTCTCTGAAGAGCACCAGTTTTGTAAAATGAGTGGATATAAAGTAATTTTCTTATAGAATCTTATCTTAAATTGAAACTCTTTTCAGTCCTGATTTAGAACTGATCGTAGAATAAAGTGAAATATATTGAAAAGTTATTAGAGGTCATTCAGTTTTGTGAAAGAAAATTTGATATATTTTTAATCCATAGATAATCGATTTTCACCCTAACATTCTATCAGGAATGTCTTGACTCGTTTAAGTGAATGTCGTGCATAAGCGAAAAATCATTTATATAAGAGATATAGCTCTGAAATGAGCTTATAGTATAAGTATCGTATCAGTGATGCACGAATTATGGAATACGTAATATGAATTCCAGTTAAGTTCTCAACCTTATGATTGAATCTAACGAGAAGATGGATTGCTTTGTTTTGAAAGAATTTATTCATTATAGCACTCTTAGCATCGCTTCACTTAATACATTGCATCTGCATTAACGCCCAAACAGCATAATAACCAATATTCAAGAGCAAACATTTTTCAGATTAAAAAAATTTATACTTTTTCTGCCAATTCTTCACGCAGTGGTCTGCATTTCTGTTCATTTGATTGTAAATTTTATGCTAAAATCACAGGATATCAAATTATCGGCCATAACATTCAGGTTATTTATCAAGTTCAATACTTATAAGTTACTAGAATTCGTTTATCACTTCTTCCTCTTCTTCGTCATCTTCTTCTTGACTCAAGAGCCTCAGCAAAATCCAAGTGAGGCGTTGGAACTTATGAGCTCGAGATCGCTTGAGATTGTGTCACTCAAGTTTGACAAAGTGATAGTGAGCTATTTTCCAGTTATAAAAATACATTTCCGAGCACTCACACATCTTATTGCGTTAAATATTTATTATATGTCAAGAAATCTAAAATTCCTTTGCAATTACAATCCAATTATTGCAATTTTGTTCAGTTTGGCATGAATTAAAGTCACATGTCTTTAATCATCAAAATAGTATTCAAATATTCGATTTTTTTGTTTTATGTTCATTGGGTTAGAATTAGGATTCTTTCCATTTTATAAATTGACTCGAAAAGCATCGATCATTATTTGATTATATTTGGTGTACAATAATTAAATTGATATAATTGATTATCATTCTCTTCTTTGAGTTGCATAAAGAGGTTATTTATTGCATAGATTTTTTCGATCGAATTTCTAAGAAAGATAAAGAAATGCATTTTTCTGCAATCTTATTGAACATTTGTAAAAATAATCGATTCTTTTTGCGTGACATCTGATATATATTATGTTTAAGTAATGCTTGACATGAACTTTTAAAGCGTAAAACAGTATTTCATAAAATACTTTTATTAAGCACTTCTCTATTGATTGCGCTAAATTGGTTTTACATGATTAAAATATTTATGAATATTCAAACGGATTAATTGATTTCTTGGTTCAGACGGTAAATAAATGTAGTCTCTGTCCAGATGTCCAGATTTTGAAGTAATAATTTATTTCTTTGAACTTTTCCTCAATAAATAGCATTTTAATGAATAACTTGAATATTTGATAATTGAATTTGAATTGAATGATGAACTTATAAAAATATGATACTTGTATGATATTTCCCATTTGAATTACTCACAAACCTTATTATAGACATGAATGTGTTATATAAACAAGATTAATACATATGAGTTGGAGTTGTCTCATGCTGTTTAATTGAGGTACGATTCACGAAAAGTGTTTCAACATAAATGAATCAAGTCCTGAACGAGACATGAATGTGTTGGCGTTACTTAGATTGACGTCTAGAATGGATTATATGGAGTTCTGACTTTCGAATAGGCAAAGCATATTATGACTTATATCAAGCTGAGCGGTCAGTGAGCAAGTCAAATATAATAACAAAGTTAATCACTCATTTATCCAGCAAAAATTCTTTTCACTATTAAATTCAAATATAGCAAAATTTCATAACATTCGTGAGACTAGTTTCAAATTCAAATTTCAAATACTTTCAGTTCATTAGATTTTATCAACAAATGTCTGGAATTCTTATCAAATATTTCAAAATATAATAAATATCTTTGGTTTGGTCTCATAGTGTTTCGCAATGGTTCTTATCATTTACGTCTTTAATTAACACCAACTTTTTTCAGTTTTTCAGCAGAATTTCATTTTAATAATTATTAATTATGTGTTAATTGAGATAATTGATGATAAGCTACTCTATATATGTTTCAAAAACAATGAGCTCAATCAAGTGGTTTGCTTTTAAATAATTGAATTATTCGGAATGATTTGGAAATAAAGTTTTTGTTAATTTGAAAAAAGATAAGTTAATTTTGGTGAACAAAGAGAAAAAACATTGCGCTGCGAGTCATGTGAGGACATCTTTGCTTTGAAAGCCCTAGTGATCAATAGATTTGCTTCAATCCTGATTCATAAAATGGCAACAGAAGAGTGCAGCTGTGACTACACTATGTCTGCAGAAACCATCATAGAAACCATCATGAAAACAAACTCTAAGCCACCACTACGTGGCAGTCATTCACTTGTTTAATACTAAAACATTTCGTATTCAAACATTCTTTTACTTATCAATAATCAACAGATTTAGTTATTCTTTACGCTGAAGAACCAATTGAATAGAAAAGTCAACCAAATAATAATTACTTTAAGGCTAATCCTATTATTTTATAATGTTTAAGCATGTAAAATATAGTGTCTTTGAGATTATAGACCAAAAAATATACTAAAGCTTGAGCTCAAATGTTTCCAAATTAAATTTCAGTTTATTTTGCTCAACACACCAGTTATTTTACTTTAATTACAAAATTAAATCTTTAGTCAGTTTAACTATTCTCTATTTATAAGCAATTATTATAATATACCCAAAAATTCAAATTCAGTTGCAGTCAATGAATTCTATCTTCAAATCATATTAAATTTGGGTTTTGAATGTAAATTAAATTTAAATCTGTTTTTCCTCGAGTTTTCAACATTCTTTGTCAGCACTTATTGCTGAAGTCAATTAAATTATAAAAGTCTTCAGTTTCAACTGAACTCAAAAAATGTTGAACTTATTTTTGATTTCATCTAAGCTTACATTTGATTAAATAAAATAAAACTGAGTTAAATTTGAAGCTTAGAAATAAAACAGATTGAAGTGATGAACATTTAGTTGTAAACAATTTCAAACGACAAATCCGTCTCAAACATGAAAATCAAATTTCTAAAGAGATATTTCACGGACGGAGGAGTGAAAAATTGATTTTTTCATTATTAGAAAGAATGATTCTTTAGCGCCAACGCATAAAACATAACAGCTTTGGAAAATAAAACATTTTACTGATTTCGGAACTAAAATGCTTGAAATTTTATCATGAAATATTCAATCAACATCTCAAAATCAATTATTATATTAAATTCCTCAAACATAGATAGAGTTGTATTAATACAATAACGTTTCAAAACTTATAGTTTCAGTTCAGATATATATTTAATAGATTTTTTGTCTTCAAATTTCAGCCAATAATCACATTTGAATTTGAATTCAAAAAATTAAAACTATTAGAAATATTTTTTCCAGAAAAAAGTTAACAGTTTTGCAGTTCTGGGTTTTGATCGACATTCGAAATGAATGGTTTCGTTCATCGGTCTTAAGTAGAAGGCACACAATGGTATCCAATTGAGTTACCATTTGGAGTAACTTTCGATACAATTTGTATTTCTTTCAAAATAATATCTTTCTTTTATATAAGATATAACTCATATTCTCATAAGAAATAAAATAATTTCGGAATACTTTCTCTAATAAGATTGTAACTTTAGTATAGCTAACTTACATAGAGCTTTACTTATTCTTTTCAACGGAAGTCTCAATAAACAATCTTGAAAACAATCTGTTTCTGACTTTCACATAAAGAGTCACGATTGATGTTATTCTTGATGTCTCTTTTGTTCGGTCTCAGAACGCAAGAATCGGATTGATTTTTCATGACTATATTTTATACTAAACAGTACAGTCTTTTTTCCAATCTTTTCATATCAGATAATATTTCGGTAAAAATTCTCAATAATTACATTCAAATGAAAGTCTACTTCAAATAAATAATTTTAAAATGTGTTGAAATATTTTAGTTCTTCTGAACAGTCTATTGAAAACTTGAAGAAATTGTGCAAAAAATTATTTTATTGGAAGATTAAATGCTACACAACATTAATGAAACATAATTTGCTTTCATACCCATCAACGATGAATTGATGGAATTTTTCTTTATATGAATATTTTCCAATTTTCTGAAGCTTTCATTACGAATTACATTCAATTCCTATATAATAATAATCCAAATAGTTTTTCTAATTTATACGTTAAAGCGAGCGAATGAATCAAAATTACAAAAATCAATAAAAATGCTCTCAAAAACCTTTGGAGACTATTTTGTTTGTGTCATTTGCAGAGTGTTTGCTATCAAACTTTGTAATTTAACAAATTAATGCTTTGAGCAAAAGTGATTTGTTTGAAAATTTCCATTCAAAAATGGTCATTCAATTGAAAAGAGTCTATAGAATGATATGTTTGGCGAAAGTGCTTGAAAAAATTAACCCATAGTTTCTATTCAATCGATATAATAGCTTCAATCGACACAATAACTGCAAATGTTCAGTAGATATTATTAGAAATATAATATTGACGTAAAAGTAGTAAAACAAGTGTAAATAAGTGAACTTGAGTTAAACTTCCCACAGAGGAAATAAATAAATATTTGTTGCATTCATTCAAAACTCATAAAAAATCAACGAAAAAATATAGGTTGCAGTTTATCACCATTTATTTCGTCCAATTATTCAGATCTTTCAAAGTATTTTCAAATCTAATCAATTTTTTCGCAATTTTCGGGTGTTTTATGATTATTTTTGCATTAAATCCAAAATCATTTTATTCAGACTCATGTTCTTTTATTAAAATTTTATTAACTTAATGCGAGTTTTCATGTACATCAGTCTGATTAAAATCATTTTGTATAATATACAGAGTAATTCTCATCAATTAGTTAATGGAGTTTCAATATAATAACGATTGAAAAACTCAATCTATCAGAAAATTGAGATCTTTCGTGTATTTTTATATCAAAATTATCTTTTCATTGGATTTTATAAGTGATTGCTATTCGACTTCATTCTTAAAAAGATCAAAAACAAGAAAAATAATAAAAAGAAAAATGTCGCAAATTTTAACATACAGTTAATCAAAAAAGCACTCATTCAAAGACAGATTTTGGTGATTTCTCTGAGAATATTTGAATGTTAACTTTTAATTTATTTTTTTTAAATTTTGGATTTTCTTGTTTTGTTTATATGTATTATTGTTGTCATTCTCAGACAAATCATTGTAATATTATTTCTTATTTGAAGCCATTACTGCAATTCAGTGGAATGGATTCAATTCTTAAAGAAATATTACATTCAATTTACCTTTCGCTGAATTGAATCCAGTTTAAAGCTGAATAAAAAAACTTTAATAGTAGAGAATAAGTTGAAACAAGATTTAATGCCATCGCATAAACTATTTAAAAATAATCTCTTAAAAAATGACTTGTCTTGAGACTACGGCTGAGCTATTATTTGACTTATAAATCAAATTGTTAATTATTTAATTATCTTTATTCCAGACGATGGCGATGAAGTGACTCTAATGTATGCAAAACTTGAGGTGAGTTGTATTGAGTACAAGACATTTCTGCATCACTTATTATTTATTAGTAGCACTCGTTCTGTAATATATTTTTACGAGAAAGTCGGGAAACAGTTTCTATGAAAAGCAATGCATTCTCGCAAGTGATATAATCATAATGTGTCTCATTGTGATTGTGATGCCATCATATCTATTGCCACCAAAATTGTATGGTTTGCTGCGCTCCTTTCACTCTTAGAAATATATGCAATACTCTCTTGTTTGATATATCGTTAAATGCATTAAACGAGTAAAAGACAAACTGCATAAAACTTAATTGAAATTTTTTCCTCTTTATCCGGAAATAAATTA
>JAQFZT010002098.1:0-12585 GCA_034696325.1 Camisiidae sp. | reverse complement strand
TATAAAATTTTTATGAATGAATTGATAATTATTTTTATGTGTTGAATGAACAATAGATGTTCTGTAGGTTTTTGATTGTTACGCAATATATTTAATGGAAAAGTATCTCTATCATCAGTATCATAGGTGGTCATCCTCTGGGCGAGTTTTTACCAACAGGAATACATAGATCTTCCGGAATAAATATTCATTATATTTACTTTCGAATCAGAATCTCCTAGAATCAACTCTATCCGAGGTAGTCGTTCACTAATCTTATAATTATTTCTCTCATCAGTCATAAGTTCTTATTAACACTCCTTCAATGAGACTAAGATAACGAGAACCCATTTAATAATTTTTGATGATTAGGAAATCAATTTCCGATAAGCATTTATAATTTATGAATTTATTTTCTCTTTTCTTCAGAATCCATAAAAGAATATATAAAAACATAATTGATAACGTATTTGAATCTTATTGGTTAAGAAATAGAGATTTTGATAGTTCCTCACTTGAGATGAAGTCTGATTCCTTTAGAGTCCAGACGAATGGTTGAGACCTGAAAGCCTTAATTAAGCGTTCAGTTTTCGATCGTTCTATTGCTTTAGCTGAACAGAAGAAGCATTTTCAGCTTGAATAACAACTGACTGCTCATTAAGTTTTAATTGTACTTCAAATGGACCTCTCAGTAGAGATGAAAGAAGTTAATAATTTGACTAATAATATCCTATGTATACATAGTTTGAATTGACCTTTAGATGGAAAAACAAACTTATTTTCATTTAGTCAGCAAAGAAGTGGTTAGTGAGAAGTACAAGAAGAGGTGGACTCTCATGATTATCTTAATTGATGTGAAAGCACTTTCTCGTTTCTACTAATTTGTTAGTGTATAAAAAGAGCGTTTTGTTCTATAAAAGAGCCTTTGTGCCAATACCGCTGTGTCTATTGTGTTAGTGCATAGTCTGTGTGCATAACTGGCAAGTGGTGCTCATTATTGCTGATTCAATCAGTCCACTGCTGCCATTATGCGCTGTTTTGCTTACGAGTTTCAACTAATTCGATCCCATTCTCATCAAATTTATTACTCTTAAAGATGAACACCTGAAACATAGTTCATGTTAATTGCATTTTATTTTTCTTAATTGATAGCAAATTCGTAAAACACTTTCTAATTTGCAAGTTTTGAATTATTATATTTGATTGATTAATGAAGATTAAATGATTTGATCCACTCTAATCTAGTCTCTGATCTAGCCTTACAAACAAGTTTTCCAACAATACAAAAAAGTTTTAATCTTTGACTGTAGAGTAGAATGAAGTGAAAGTGACATTATATAAAACTGATAATCTGAGTGCTATCTTATTAGTATTTTCAGACACTCAATGTCGTTAATGTTTAGTTTTCCAGATATGACAATCGCTGACCTAAACTGTCACGTGTCTGATTGTGAACTATGGGAGAGTTATTACTCTTTTCACGTATTCATACATAATTGATGCTCTGATAGATGCAGTGATGCTAAAAGCAAGTTGAATAACCTATGCCTTTGGCCCCAATATTGTTGCCCACCTTTAGGCTGCAATCAATCATGAAATGAAAACGACGGCTAATCTAAATGAGGAATGAAGTTTCCAGAATATGTGTGATAAGACCCTCAAGTTTTTTGTCTCCAATCAAAGCGGAGGCCTTTCATCGAATACATTTATCAATGGTGTCAACTTTTTTTGCCTATGATTTGATGCATTTAAAGCACTTCACATGTAATTTTCAGTGTGAAAACTATGTTTAAACACTATGTATGAATCAATATTAAAATTAACGGCAACCAAATGTGTGGCTATAATGTAAAATAATAGGTGACAAAAATGTATACTCGAATGCATTGTGAATTGTGAGCAGAAAATAAGTAAATTCAAGCGAAGCATTTGTGTGGATGCAATTTTGAATGCAATACTCGCGACAACTTCTTATGAAAATTCCTTCGGATTTGATTGCAAGGGCTGTAATACAAGTGAATATTTAGAGTTCAAGCTTCGAAGCGAAATGAGTTGATTCGAGGAATAAGTGCATATCTCCGTCTTTTTTGCATTTGGTCTATGCTTTGAAATGTAATCGCAATTGAGAGGCATTGAAGCGTGAAAAGAGTTTTATGCTTTTCCTATTCTGTGTCCATCCCTTTGACAAGTATTTTTCATACAACTCAATAGGCAGCTGAGTTTCTTTTCTCATCCTTATCCATCTCCTTATCCGCATCCTTCCTCTGGTCCTTTTTGTACTTCTATTTCTTATATTGAAAAACAGATCCGAATAGCTCTCAATCTCAGTTATCTTTGTGTTTTGCTTTCGCTTTTCAGAACCAATTGTAAGACTTTTGTTAAAATATAGCCTTTAGATGACTCTCTCTTTATGCTTCACATTCTCAATATTGCACGAAAGATATCTTAGATTACAGTAGTTTTATTTTCAATTGCTTTATACTTTTTTCTTCAAAACCACAATCATGACAATGCATTTCGCAATACAAAAGTGCCTTATTTTGAGTCTTATTGTGAAATCTGAGGTGAGAAAACACAATAAGAAACAGAGAAAGAGATTGAATGGTTGATGAACTGTTTTTCTACTTCTATTTTAGAGTTCAGATTACTTTTCCTCGACTCCCATCAAGTGTTAAAGATGGAAAAGACGGCTAAACACTCAGGAGAGTGAATGAAACGGACGATGACAACTGGAGCTGACATGCACTTAGACAATGAAGGAACACAAAGTAAGACAATGTTTGCCATCTCAGCGTTTTAGCTCAATCACAATCTTTCTCCACAAAACACCATAAACGAGATTATATGCATTTGTGATCCAAAAATGGTGATCTGGCTTTACCTCTGTTTGCTCTCTCTCTCTCTCTCTCTCTCTCTCTCTCTCTCTCTCTCTCCTCTCTGTACTGAACTTTCATTGCAATCCAGTTGTGAACAGTATTTGCCAAATATAATCATAACGCGCATCAGCACATCATAACTACTGAGTGCTATTATCTCTTAAAGCTAGAGTTAGAGCATTAAAAGCATTCAATTACTGGATGCACTCCTAATGTCAATCATCATTTAACGCATTTCATTGCACTGACAAAAACTAAATCCAAATATTATTGCAATCGCACTCAATGGGACTCTTTATCAGGGCTCAGTCTTTGTCTATACCAATATGTGAGAGATTTGAACCATCATTAGATGTGTCGCTAAAAGTATGTGTGTATGAGAGAGAAAGAAGGAGAGAGAGAGAGAGAGAGAGAGAGAGAGAGAGAGAGAGAGAGAGAGAGAAACTCATACTTAATTGAAGGTGCGTTCAGAGTCACTAATGTCTCAATGAGTCATTGTCTTCATGGCTCTTACATTAATCCTTTGAGTGCTGTTTTTCTTCATTTGGCTCATCTCTCAAACTTTGGAAGAATAGTCGAGAAATGCGAAACATTTGTGACAAGAGACGAGTCATTCGAAATAGAAAAGTTCTTTTGTCTTTTTTGACGAGACATTGACGAGCAGTCCAACAACACTTACCAGATGTTACCAGAATTTAAGTTTCCGACACGATAAACATCAACCTTCGCATCAATAACTGCACTTTTATACAAAAAGTAAACTAAAAGTTTTTAAGTGCACCAAAACATAAGAGAACACTTTTCTGCTGTAAATCTTTAATCTTATTTTACTTTCCCTTCTGTTTCGTCAATACTCTTTAAAATGTTTATTGTTGTGCTTGAGCTCTTTTCTCTTGAAAATCGATAGCAAGTCGTCAGATGCTATGAAATACATGATAACTTAAATTTTGACATCCAATGCTCTCAAATTCATGAATGAAAAAGGGTTAACGGCTGGAGTCAGGATTCATCAATTATCATATTATTGTCAATATTCACAGATACCAATTAAGGTTATGAAGATTGAATGCTTCGATGGAGTAAAAGTCATTTAAAGTAGTCTCGAGAGTGTCATATAACTAGTTGTATGGAATATACGTCTATACAATTTATTTGTAATTTAATGTAATGCAATCAAATAGTAAAAGATAGGACTACTTAATATATAATTGCAGTCAAAATAACTCTGTTTTCTCTAACTCTTATTCTCTTAAATGACTTACAACATAAACAAATTCAGTTTTGAGTACACTTTTTTAGTATTCTTTTTTTGAATGACTTTTCCAGTGTTTAACATAATGTTAAATTTTCGTTGTCTTTCATTCTTTGTTTTTTATCGCTTCGCATAACACAAAGTGTCAGTTTTGCATTAAAACTAATACAATAAATCATTTGAAAAAGTAAAGTTGCTATCAAAGAAACGTCTCTCTCTCTCTCTCTCTCTCTCTCTCTCTCTCTCTCCCTTTTAATATGAGACAGTAATAAATTCTATTTGTTAACTGTATTCATAAATTCATGACAAAATTTTTTTATTCTTAGCGCAAAACTCCCCAAAATTATTGTCCTTAATTTGTTAGTGAGGAAAGTAATGAATAATGTGAAGGCATTCATCAAGATAAACTATCCTATTCTTTATGTTTGCATAAAAACAGAGTATTGCAGTTCCAACGCTTCGTCAATAAATATATAATAAGCCATAATTAGGCAAATTTCCAAAATAAGTTAGTGAAGTAAATGTTCAGTCATTTTGAATTTATTATTATAACTTTACTTTTTCTTTGCAAATAAGTTTTTTGAAACTCTTATATTGATTAGTTTTCACACAAACTTAAAGTTCATACGATAATAATTAATAAGTTATCGCCTTTAATGATAGTTTAGGGTCTTATATAATACTTACTTTATGTATACTTTTATTATTTTTATAAATGAAGAGAAAATTACTATTTTATCGATTTTATATATATATATATATAGTTAATAAGGCTTTAATGAATAAATTGTATTCAAAGTATTTGAAGTCTTTTATCACAGAGTAATTTAAAGGCGAAAATGTTTTAAATAGAGAAAATGTGAATTTAGATATGAACAGAACCTAGAGTTTGACAGCACCTGACTTTTTGTCTACAAATACCTGATCATTATTGTGAAGTGAAGCGTAACACAGCCTTGTTTTCTCTAATACGCATTGCAACAAAGTGTCATTAAGGGAGAGGAATAGCCTGTTATAAAGCACATCCATGTCTGTAAAAGACAAAAATTAACTTTGTTGTCAGCAAAAGCTTATGGTTGAACAAAAAACTGCAGCATAAAAAATGTGATAGTTAGTCATGACAATGACAAAAGGCTTAATTAATGGACCGAAAATGTATTGAAAGGACGCATCCCTTAATGCACTAAAATTAATTAAATGAAAGTTCAAATTTAGTTAATACACTACAATCTTTTATAACTTATACTATTTTTCCATACATTTTATGCAAACTATGAGTTTTGCATAAGAAGAGTGTTAACAAAAAAATTAAAGTTTCAAAGCAGAGCTTTATTCAATTTTTTCACATACAAAATAGCTTTTAAATCATGTCAATATTGCTTGTTATAAAGTGATTGATTATTAACTTTCTGTACTCTTCGGCCAAAAAAGGGGAATTTCATCCTTAAGCTATTCCTTGTGTTGTGTTCTCATCATATTTCACTTCATTTATTACACTTTTTTCTCTCTATAGTTTTTGTGTAGATATTCTTTCGTATCCATTGTTCTGTGAGTCTGGCACTGCTTTTCTTTGTTTTTATCTGACTTTGTTTTTAATGATGATTATGCTAATGATTACCAAAAAAAATCCATTATGAAAAGGAAATTTTATTTTTTCTCCTTTATCACAAAAGCAAAGTTGTAATGTTATGCTGTAATCTTGTAATAATGAATTTTATGCTTCAAGCAATTCAAGTGAAATTACTTTTTGACGAAAAATCTTCGTCATAAAAAAGATAATTTTTTCCCAAATAAAGTACAGGTCAGTCTTGATAGACTAAATGAAATTCCTTGAATTTAAAAAAAACCGCAATGTTTTTAGCAAATTAATTGATTAATAATTTGGTAATTGAGTTAAATAAAAATAATTATATGATTAAAAAAGTTGTATTCAATGATTTTAAAGTTGATACTTTTTCATTAAACTTAATGAAAGTAAATGCTCATGATTATTATTTCATAATGAAGTACTGCTAACTATTGTTAATCTACTTTATTTGAGTTCTGTATATCATCAGTTCTTAAATTAAGCTCAGAATTGCATTTGTTGTCATCACAAGCATTACGCACTTTAATCCTAAATATTAAACCTTTATCATTAAGATAAGAGCATTAGATAACGGGTAAGCATTTCGGTATATCCAAATTCACAATGTCTAAAAACTGTTTGCACTCTTTTAATTCTCTAGAAAGTATGTTTAGCACTATTTATATTTGAAAATCAGAACTAATATAGAAATGAGAGAACTCAGTCCAATAAGCATAAAGAACAGAATAGATTTAAGATTTTTCACATTTTAATCACATTATACAAGTATTGTATATTTATTGAGAACTGTTTGAGTGTAATTTATAAATATGTTGTGTAGGCCGACCACATTTTGCATGTCTCAAAACCATTTTTGTATCAGTATTTTCTAATCATCCATTTTTCAACATGAAAATATGAAACAATTCAAATAACGAGCTGTTAATTGGAAAAAATCTATATCAATGAATGTAAATTTATTTTTATACATATGAAAGAGTGATTTGTAGAAGATCTTAACTCTCTATAGCACTGTAATGTGTAAACACTTTCCAGGTTGGGTACAGATATTTCAATTAGTACTTTCTGTTACTTAAATTTCTATCAACTTTCACCTTAAAACTTATTCTCAATTTATATGGATAGAGTACGAGTCAAGATTAAAAATGAAATCCGAAAAAGAGGTTAAGATCTTCTGTAAATGACTTGTTCACATGTAAATACTGTAGTTTAAACACTCATAAATCGTGAGTTTGATAATCATCAGGAATATTGAAACAGGTTTTAGAAAATTTTGGATTCGGACATTTCGAAGGATTGCCGATAATGGTTGAACAAAATTTTCTTATTGAAAAACTGTGAGCTAACTTTAAATTGCGCTTTTCTTTTTATTTAATAGCAGTTTTCCATCAATTTTTACACTTCTCTAACTTTATTTTATTTCATTTTGTATTTTTTGCTTTTGAAATATAAAGTATTTTCTAACCGAAAATGGAAACTTAGCACTAATACGTAATGAAAAAGGGAAATTTTATTGAATTTATTGCGATATGTCATTTATCATTTACAAAATGACATGGATTTGCAATCTATCATAAATAAAGTTTTGGTCACTTGCAATACTGACATTCGTAACATTGAAGCGAATACCAGATCAGCACTTGGTATAACTCGAATTCGATGCCTATCTTTATATAATTTTATATATGTAGAGACAAGTATCAAGAACTCACTTCAAGTTCAATATTTTATGGCTAAAAAACCACTTTAGAATAAAACTAATTCATATTATTCAAAATAATAGCACCAAAAATTAATAAACATTTATAATTAACTTTAAATTAATTGCGTGAAAAAATATGGATCTATTTTATAGAATATATTTTTGAAAAGTCTCTGCCATCGAATCCATTACCATTTATTTCATTTTCTTAATTGCGTTATCATTCAGATTGACGTGAAAATTCTCTTCAAATCAAGAATAAGATTCATAATGACAGACTAAATGAATTTTTCTAAATTTTATACAACATTTTAGGTATTCAAAGAGCAAACTTGAGAACACTCTTATAGAATAAGTAATAATCGAAGAATCGTTTTAGACACTTATTGAAGATTTTGATTTATTAATCAAATTTACACTTTTACAAACTTGTTATTGTTTTTGTTTGAAACAATTCTTAAAAGTTTAAACACAGATTTAACTTTTTGAATAGGTTTTCAATTGGATAAGAGTTTGAAAAACTCAAATGTTTTAAAACTAATGACATAAAGTTATAGACTTCTTTTGCTTTTTATTAGACAATAATATTATTATTGTGTATTATTAGGTATATATTATTTGATGACTTGAAATGATAACTCTATTGAATCTATAAACTGATTCTGTTTCAAAATCAATTAAAAAATGATTTAATTGCAAATTTGAGTGAAAAGAACCTAAATTTTTGTGCATAAGTTCAACTAATAATACCATAAGATTAAAAATTTAGAAATAAAATAATTAAGGGGTAATAATTACAGACAATATGGGTTTTATGGTAGAAATGAGGCCAAAACTGTTATTCAAACAGGAAGTAAGACTGAGAGTCAAACGAGAAGTGAAACTGGAAGCAAAATAGGCTCAAACACTGGATCTTCTCCGTGTTCATAAACTGTAATAACAAAATTATCAATTAATTAACAGCATATCCAGATCAAAATCAAAACTTTGAATATTTTTCTTGTATTATTAAAACTGTTATGTAATTTATTTTTCATTTCTAAAGTCAAATTTTTGCTCATTAGTTTTTAATTAAATTTTAACTAAATAAATATTTGATTGTTTTTTTGAAAATCATTTTGGAATAAAATCAAACTTTTTAACATAAATGTTTGTTATGGATGGACAAACAGTACAATAGCTAATTGTATACAATGGCACACCTCTAATAACTCATTATTAATGCTCTAATAATGTAAATAATTTAATTAAATGTAAGCAATTTCATAGCCAACTAAACGGTGTAACTATTTTTAGTGCAAAATTATTAATTAAATGTATGAGGAAAATGAGTAAAACGTATCTTATATGCTGTATAACTTTATATGAGTCGAAACCTTAGGGTAGGGTTCCATTTCGAGGGGGGTCAAAAACTCTTCGGGTTTGAATGAAAAATTTTTCACGAAATAATTTTGCCGCCAAATCTTTTCCGCAAAATTACTTTCTTATTGATATTAAGAGATTTAAAAAGTATTTGATTAATAATTTTTTTAAACTTTGAAAAAAGCAAAGGGGGACCAAAGGATATTTTTTGAATTTCTGAAAAGTCTGGAGGCGGGGTTGAGACCCCTACCGTGCGTCAGTGTGCAGTACAGTACAGTACTAGAATCAAAAAGCGTGCATAACTTAGTTACTGAAAACAAGTGATAGAGAGCTGGCTGTTATGCTTAAGGTGTTATTTTTAAAAATAATCTACATATGCATACAGTAGGAGAAAGATAAAGGTTGGATAGTTACCAAAAACCACTGAAGGAGCATTTGTTAGGCTCATTGGGTTCCTCTCTATTACATTGACATATAATATACATACACAGTCATTATAAGTAAGTTTGTTTTTATAGATATTTTGATGTTCATATGAATAGTTCCTTAGATACATCTGTCCGCATGCCATTACTCCAGTTGCTCTGCACGCTTTTTCATTCTACAAGTAAAACAATTTTGATTTTACATTTCATGTACAAGTTATCATTTGAGGTTCAGCTAAAATAGACTACTATTTCCATAAATTTTATTAGAATATAAATTACGAAAGAAGGAAATGAAGAGAAAAACTATTAAATAAGGCTATTATAGTCATTAATAAGACTTTTTCTTTTAGATTATTGAGAACTCTATTAATGATTAAGTTTAAAATTTGTTCCTTTATCTGACTTTCAAATTTGAAATAATGATAAAAATGTTATAACCAATAACTGAAAAATAAATGAATGAAGAAAACAACAATATTTTTATAACAAACAATGTTATCATAAAATGTATGACTAATGTTAATGCAATTAAGAGTATTTTTATACTTGTTCTCAGTGGAAGAGCTGAATTGACTCTTGATTTTGCGCTTCTTTTATCTGATCAGAAGTTAGAAAACGCCGCGAAATAAAGAAAATGAGTTCATAATAATAGTGATGCACTTCAAACATTTGCCGTACTTTTTTGAAATTGAAGAAAGAAAAGTGTATGACGTGATCGGAATTAATGTTTGGAATTGGAATTGTTTGATTGCGATGCGAACATCAGATACATTTTGATTTGTATATCTAACTAGAAATTCTATTGTTTGCTATCATTATTTGGTCCCGTTTTTCGAAACTGATTTTCAAACGGAAATTGTGACTTATAAGAGACTCTGCATTTAGTATTCATTGAATAAAACTCTTGAGCTGTTCTGCCCTGTTTTCCATTTGATTCCATTTTCATTATATGCTACACTTCATCATTTTGGTCCAAAACCCTCCACCAATCAAAATCAACCATTTTCTATATAATGTGTTTGCTTTTTAATAGATAAACACATTGTTTTAGAAACACACTGTTTATTCTTGGCGAAAGTTATTTAAAACTATATAAGCGTCAAAATATAAATTAGATAACACACTCTCAGCAAATTCATTTCAAGTTCTCTTTTTTCACATTTAATATCATATTTGCAGCCAATTTCTATATTCAAACATTGTTTCAATCTTTCATCATAACATATGATAGAAAAATTCTAGAATCAACTGTTGATTATTTATCATTAATAATCAGATTTCAGGTGCGAAACAAATTTATAAAGTATATAAAAGTATATCAAATTTTTTTCAAATATTCTCAAATTTCTTCACTTTATTGATCATTTTTTGGCCATAATCGGTATAAACTTTTGGGACATCACAGATTTTGGGCCTGAAATGACAATTAAGACCAATGAATATTTTTTGTTAATTTGTCTGAGTCTCTCTGTCATCGCAGATCCAAATGAGTTTCACAAATAATTTTTTAATACGTCTGTTTATATGATATTTTTAAAATCATTTGTTATAAATAATGTGAGATTGTGTCAGATTTGGAAATTATTTTGACTTACATTCTACTCTTGAACCATAAGATTTATATCTATATCATCAAAAAAGGAAACATAAGATATAATTTTTTCTATACAAGAGAAATAAATCAAACACAATGGGAAAACTTCTAATATTTCTAATAATAGTGATTTAAAATGATTTATTCATAAAAATGCTTTAAAAAAACAAAATTTATTTATTTTTTGATAACTTGAAATCATTTAATAATAACTTACTTTTACCGGAAGTTGTTATAAGTCAAAGTTGATAACTATACTTATATAAGAGTTTGTGAAGTATAAGATATAATTGTAAATAAATGATATTGTAGTGAATCTTATGACTATTGTTCAGTAGAAAATAATTTATTGTTTAACTTTATTATAAATCTCTCTTTCATTATTAAACTTCTCAATAATTGCAACCATTAATTGAATAATAATAATAATTATGATTTCTTGTAACTGATCAATAACTAAAGTTAACATTAAATTCAATTATATATAAAAAGTATAAAATGCAATCTTTTATTATACACTTTCACGGTATGTCTTATATGTTAAATGTGGGCACACAATGTAGAGCTTTATGTGTTTTTAAATTCAAATAAAATTATTAGTTGTTTAAAAGTATTGCCGAAACTTGAATTTTAATCATTTTATTATCAGTTAAGCTTATTCTCCACAATGTTATAAACACGTGAACTACGACTTCAATAATGTTTTTATTGGTTGAAAGAACTTAAAACAATTGATTTATATATTCATAAATTATTATAAAGAGTGTTTACTTTTTTTGAACATCTTATCTGCATCTTTTAAAGTCTTTATTGAATTTTGCATTTATGCGCATAAAATAACCAAATTTTTTAGAATTGGAGATTCAACTAAATTTTTTAGATGGCATGTGATTTGAATATTTATGATACTTAAACATTACTTGTAGTAATATTGTAGCTAAGTTATTTCACTCCTGTATCGAGCTATTGGCTAAAGAATCAATTTCAAGAAAAGGTGAGTACAGAAATTATACAATCTTACAATCAATCAGAGAAAGTCTGAAAAGTAAATTTTTTTCTCAATTTCACTTTAAATGGTTGAGTGAAGAGAAATTTGAAAACATTATTTATCAGTGGGAAGGCTCCAGACACGAAAGCTTTAGACCCTAAGACGCTGAGGTTGGAGACCTAAATTAGAAAACTGAACTCTAAAGACTCCATTTATTTTGCGTTATCCTTAAAATATACGGAATCTCTTTCATAAAGTGCTCAGGAATTGAAGAAAGATGGCATAACTCAAGCTTTTTCCAATAATGCTGTATTAGTCAATAATTCAATTTTTTAGTCCAATTGAGTTTATTTCCAAGATTTATTAAGATGTAAATAATTTCATATTTATTTCAAGAAAGATATGAATGAAATTTTTAAAGTTTAATTAAAGAGTTATTCATGTGGGCTTATTTATCACTAGTTTCATATGGCAAATTTTTCATATCAGGAATTGATACAGGAATCCTTGAACAGGAATTCAGTGAAAGGAAAATTTTCCATTTTCGGACCTCAAGATTATGAGTCTGAAGCCTTTGGTATCGTTTATAATCCTCCTTTGAAAATATTTTCTCCAACTTTGCATGAGTCAAGTATTGGCAACCCTAATAAATGTTATGAAATTCAAATTGTTTTTGTAATTTCCTTAAGACATAAAATTGTAGATAAATGATTAATGATTTGCAATCTGAATAAATGTTCTGAGAATAAATTGAATATTACAGACAGACTTCATTATGGACTACTCAGTATAATAACTTTTCTTCTATATAACTAA
>JAQFZT010002097.1:0-12586 GCA_034696325.1 Camisiidae sp. | reverse complement strand
AATAGGGCTTATAGTATGCATTAATAAAAACATTTCTACAGTTGTATTGCGATGAATAAGATTTATAGTCATCAGTAATAAAACTTTTTATTACAAATATTCAGAACTTTAATACTCATTAATTTTGAAATTAATAAAATCATTCAAAATGTTCTACTTTACTAGTATTTTATGATTAATAGTTATCAATAAATAAATACTAAGTCACTAAAAATTGTCCTCACTTATCATGTATTACTATTGAGTTCATTTCGAAATAAAATTTTTATGCAAACCTTGACTTTTAATTTGTGAATAATTCAATTTTTCGTAACTTTATACTCACGCTTAGGCAAAGAGCTTAAGATTCCTTTTCTCCTCTCACATTCAAATATAACTATTTATTTCAGGTTTTAACGTAAAAATGTTTTTTCTAAGATTTATCCTTAATTTTGATTAAAATTTTCCTATATTGACAACTTATTTTGAAATCACGTTAAATATATTTTTATAAATTTTGATTAGTACACATGTTTTTATATGAAATTATGCTTATGTCAACCTGAATCCAAAAGTTCTAGTTTCCTAAAAGTGTATGAAAGATACAAATTTCAGCCTAATTTTTCCAAAAAGAAACTCGAGAAGAAAAGTTAAGCTTAAAAGTCTATATGCCATTTGCTATGTATTAAACGTATCTAGCATTTTTTCAACTAATAAAATTAACTTTATTCTAATCAAACACATATTTTAAAGTGTAATAAAAGGTAGATTTGTTTCGAGATATAAATGTCAATCAAACATTTTATGAGATCAAATCTATGTAATTGAAGTGTATGTTATTTAGAAGATTAAAAACCACATTTCACAGTAAAAGCAATTTTTATTTGTTTTTTAGATCATAAATAAAATTCTTATTAACTTAAAGTTTTTACACAATTTGAAAATCAGTTTAAAAGAGGAATATATTTACACAAGAATTTTTGGATGAGTCGAATTTTGAAATTGATTTATTCATGAAAGATTCATATAATGCTAGGAAATAATTGAGATGACAGAATGGCAATGAGATAACAGTTGAAAACAAGGACATATTTGATGAATTTTAATATACCTGTTATAGAAAAATATTAGCAAAACGACGCTGTCATTAATGTTATTATAAAAATAACGAAACTATTTTTCAATTTCAAGGATGAGCTCAACTGACTCTTTTGAACAACGCTTTCATTACATTGAGGAAGCTTTGGTTCCTAAAGGAAGTGATTTAATGAGAAAGAAAGAGAAAAAATAATTTGAATTAAATGAAATCTAGCGAATTAATCATTTTCATACGTGAGTGTTGTGATAGGTTTCACATAAATATTTGAGTAAATTATTTTCTGATTCTCGTTGAATTTCTCGGGTATTCGTTTGGTCGATTACAATCCACGGAATAGACTTGTGCTGAGGCTCTAAATTGAATGTTCTGTGTGAATGAGCCACTAATAATCTGTCTCCTTGTGAACCTTCAATACATTCTTTGACTTCAGTCCAATTCAGAGCCAACCGTTCGGCGCACTGGCAGTAAATCAAGCATTCAGTTTTGATTATAGTAATCAATAAATATATTGTATTATATACTTCGTATCAATTTTTTCTATACAAAATTTCAAAATTACAAATTGTCATTAAGAAAAAACATTGACCTAAAAACTGTATCAAGACATCTAATTCTTGATCTCAAGCCTTGTATTGATTGTTGGGAAATGATTTAGATATTAAGACCTTTTCACTCGCTTATTAAGTACAATTTGCATCGTAATTAAGGTTCACATGCTGTAAATTTCTTAATAAAAATTTTAGCACTCAAACCAAATTAGAAATCATAAAACTTTTATAACACGATTCAAGTATTCATAAAGTATCAAAACAAAGACAAATTAACCCATTGATAAATTGGATGAATAGTATTTTTAAAATGCTATCATTTATCATTTTTTTGAACTTAATTTGTCAAAACTCCAAATAAATGGCTTAAAGATTCATACAGTTTGAATAAATCAAAGATTTGATATATGGATACTCACATTCAGACATTAATAATAACTTTAAATTATAAATCTTGTTAACTCATAATAATTCATTTGAAGTTTACTTTAAGACCATTAATTAAAATTTTGATCTATTATTGCTAAAGGTATTTAAATTGGTGAAATAGAAGCTTAATTTACTTTGAAAGTTGTGGGTTTAATAAAAGAAAGCTTTGCAATTGAGCTACTTTTTGGAATATTTAAAATAGTTGAATAGACACGAGAAAGCAATGATCTGACGCGTCAGTCCAATTATCTTGTTATTGCTCCCACACAAAGAAAAACTTGATAATTTCAATTTTTAAACGAGGATATAAAGCAGCGATCGTTCACTTCTATACTCAAGGGTCATATGAGAGTCACTCACGACTTTACGGCAAAAAGAAAATTACAGTGTTTTAAGGCTATTCCTTTTAATCAAAATTACCAAAAATATTACAAAGTTTTGTTCTTCATAAATTTTTTTTTCACTTCATTAAAAGTCAAAATTTTGTTTTAACAATTGTGATGATGTAAAACTGAATTTTACACTAATGATAGATATGCCTAACAATTAAAAACTAAGACTAGAAAGAATGATAAAATATGTGAAAATTGCTTCATTTGAACAAAAGGGTGTATGGGCTTGAAATTAAAGAAAGGGATTCCAAGAAAAAGTATTGAATATAATTAAACACTATCCAGAGTGAAAAGCTCATAGTTATTGCGTGTTCTTCAACGATTTATTAGGGCGTCTCTCTGTAAAAAGTCTCTCTATATCATCTTGTATTGTAAACTCTAATGAAAGATCGCGAATGGGATTCATTTAACTTATTTCATTAAAACATTTCTATTTTAGTTATATCTTAATGATAAGAATTTAAGAATTTAAAAATTCTTAGTCCTCAGTAAAAAAATTTAACTTCAATTGAATGAACGCTAGAATAAAAGGAACTTATCTTAAGCAATGATATCTGAACATGAGAGGTATCAATCATTTTCATTGACAGCTAAACTTCAACTTCACTGCCCGAGTCATTTCGATAAATAAAATTAAAGCAATTGAATAGATGATTATTTGGTCGACTATTCAATTAAATTTGAATCGGAAACTATTAGATATCAATTTATGTGAAAAAAACTTATAACAATATCTTAAACTCAACTTTAGTGATAAAATTTGAACTTCAAATTGAAAAATGATTGTTTAAATATTTATAGATGATCTTTAAAAATTTGTTTCAATTACATGTTTAACTTCTTTATAGACCACAAATTTTTTAAAACTTGAATAATAATTGAAAACTTCATGCTTCAATACATGCTTCGATTATGAAAAATAGCAATGCTCTCGAAATCATCTTGAAATTCATGCTATCAGCTATTTTTTATTGAGCCTGTTAGGTATCGCTTACTCAAGTTTATAAATAGAAATTCTCAAAAATGACACATAGTTATTATCACTAGCATTCGAATAAAGCTAAATAAATCTGACATTCAAAATGCTTTAGGCTATAATTTAATTACTTATGTAGGTATGTTCAGTGTATTTGAAACTACATTCAATTTACTTTTGATTATGTTTCGAATTTTTGAAATTTTAAAATAAAAGTTCAAAACAACATTTACTTGTCTTTTATTGTTATTGCTTTATTCACACTTCAACTAAATATTAAACAAGTTGATGGTAAAGAAAAAAATTGCCAACTTTTGGGTTACACGAAAAATTTATTTTTAAAGCAGTGCCAACTGTGCATCTTTTCTGCTTTATTTCGCGGATCATTCGGTAAACTTTGTTTACTTTACACTTTAATAATCTTTCTTAAAGCCGATGAACCGTACAGTTTGACTGACACAAAGACTTATTGGATAAAGTTTGAAAGAATCTGTAAAATGTTATTTAAAAATGTTGAATGAATTACCTTTTCCGCAGTGATGACAGTTTGCTTCCAATTGTCTGCTTCGAACATACACTTTATATAATTAAGTGTTGGTCTTGTGCTTTTGGTCATATCTATAACACACGCATGAGCTTTATTACCGTAGCACTCATTAGGTCCGTGTTGGCATTGAAACAATGGCTTAAAATCATAATTAGGATAACTGACATTTGCATTTCCAAATGGGATCAGATCGATGTCTAAGAATTGATTCAATTTATCGTAAGCTGGAATCAGTTGATTCAGAACAAAACGACGACTATCAGGACAAATGGACTCGTAATAAATTGAAAGGCGATTATTGGTCTGAAATAAGGAAAAAATATGTTTATCATTTCAAAAACTTTCAGGAAATTCATTTTCAATATTAATACATCATTATTATATCGTTTATAACAGATAATGAATTTTTTATTATATTTCAAAAATAGATTTATTGCGACGTTTGAAGATATTATAAACATTATTAAAATTTCAAATTAAAACAAAAGCATATTATTCTTAGTTTTTGTTCACGAATGTTATTTTTCATTTATTGATTATAATGAAGTTAAGAAAAGATAACTTACATGATGAGAATCGACTACAAATAGTAGCAAAAACAAAGCACAGATGAGTAGAACTTTCATCTTTTTATTTACAATAACTTTTGATGAAACCGTTCGCCAAATGATAATTAAACAATTATTTTATAGGTGTGCGCAACTAATTCATAGAAGTTTCCTCTTCAGGTGCAAGAATGGGCGATACGATAGCCTAACATGAAGTGACGGCGAGAATAAGGTCATAGCTTGAGTACTGTATACATAATTTATTACTAACGCAAAGACCGGTTCTTCGCAAAAATGAAAGCCAAAAATAAGAAAAAGAAAACTGCCTCACGAACAAATAATCAGCTAATATATTGAGGTTATGCTTAAACTCAAGCATTTGGGGTCATGTTATTCATCGAAAGCTTTTCTGTAGATTATTTTCCAGTACTTGTCTCATACCTTCTTCACTCTTTTCGCTGTAATTTTTTTCTCAAAAATACAATTAGTTCTCAAGTTCTTAATTAAATGATAGCTAAAACAATTAAATCTTTTTTCGAAAAAAGCTCACTTTCAATCATTTTATTCTCAAGATTTATAAAAAAGACTTAACATAAGTAAACAGTTTGAGAAATGAAATGAAACGAAAAAATTTTCAGAATTATTAAAATATACAACTAATGACTCCATGAATTATCGATTTATAAAATTAAGTAAAAACTCAAATTTGACTTAACCAGTTGGAACAAAACAGTGGATTTTTGATTTTTTCAATAATTTCTTGAGATAAATTAACGAAAATTATAGAGTTTGCAGAGTTTTTTAACTATTTTTTGGGGAATATTCTTCCAGATTCTTGAGAAGGAAACAAAATTTTTCAGAGTTTCAGAAAATTTGATTAAATTCTTTGCCATCAATTTGAGTGAGATTTATGAGTTTGAATAAATTCTTATACTCTGTGATCCATTGCTTCACGCAGTCTATTGTTCAGACCCCTCGTGAGTTCTTTGCAGGGTTTTCATCTACTTTTTCACCTAATTAAACATGAGTTTGATATTTTTTAGACAAAGATAACTAAAAATTTGTCATTTTGAGAAAATTTTCATTTCAGAGCTCTTTAATGGAAACCAACATTTTTGCCTCATTATACAGGCCTTCATATGAACTTTTATGCACTGAAAATTCTTAATAGCTTTTAATTTAGTTTTAAGAGTTTTAGACTTGAAATTTGGAATAATTATAGCTTAAGTATTGATAAATAAGTGACATTAAATGTTCAAAATGTCCTCCATATTTACTCGAGTTTCACTACTTATGTTTCTGATCTCGTTAGTGATGCTTTGTTTTAAGTCTTCAACATTACGAGGATAAGAAATACCATTGGGTTCTATTACAATGTATTCTAAAGATACTCAGGTTCAATGCGTCTTATTTTGGTGTTAATAATCAATTAATTTTTTAATTATCAAAATAATAGATCACAATAACTGTTACTTTATTGACAAAGTTTTAATATATATTTTTTAAAAATAAAATCAAAAATCCCACGTTTTATTCCATCAGTTATTAAAAACATTTATCATTACGACAGAAGCAGAAAAAGTTTTAAAAATAAACATTTTGAAAGTAAACTTTTTCCAAAGATTTTCAATTAGTCTTTCAGGCAACACAAGAACTTTTTATAATGTTATCAAAGAAATAACTTCAATATAATTAATTCATTTTCATGAAAAATGTTGAAATTGACATTTTGATGGAAGCAAAGAGAAAATGCTTATAATTTTCTCTCTTTAAACATACGAACCGTTTCTCCCTCTATTGAAGTATTCTATAGAGCCTATTGAATGATGAGAATAACGCCCACACATTTATTGTTAATATACCTCATTATTACAAGTCAAAGAATAAATAAATAATTTTCAAATTGATATACCTATAACTTGTTTCATTATTGAGAATTGAAAAAGAATTTATCATCTGTTAAAAACGTGATATACAGTATACCTTTTCCTTTATTATAATACAATATATCAATTTTTAATTTACTGACTTTTTTTTAAATCTCTTATTTTATTCAATTAATATTTCAAATAATATTCCTAACACTCTAACAATAACTTGACGCTTAAGGCTTTGCCAGAATTTTTATTTCCTCATAACATAAACTCTCAATTCATTAAGTTTTTGGATCATTTTGACTGTATGTATAGCTTAGAGTATTTTGAACTGAGTTTCAAATCTTATTTAATACTCACAATTTGGTATTATTTCACGGAACAAGTTTTACTCTATTGAGTAGATACACAAATAGTTATTATATTTTGAAAATTTGATGACTTTTGATAAATTGATTGCACAAAAAACTTAGATTAAATGTGAAACAAACGAGTCATAATAGTTCGCATCGATTTCCCTTCTCTCTAATGAAACTTTACACAAATATAGCAAATACGCGACGAAAGGATACGACTGATGTTTTGTTGCCAAGAATTTTTGAATTTAGGGCTAAAACCAAATAATTTGTTAATTTGAATGAAAAACACGCGAAAATCCCGGAAAGTACAGGTGAAACACGAGGCAATAGATGATGATTACAGTACGATAATGAGTAACTTAATAGCATGTAGTGGTCAAACCTTATGAATGCACATGATTTCTTTGAACTTTGAACTTTATTATGGTTAACTCAATCAACCTTTAGGTTGTTTTCCATCCGGAATGATAAATAGATGGGTTTAAATCCGCAATTGTACGGGAATTATATTGTATATCCGAAAGTCGTGCTAAAAGCTCTGGTCTAAACATGAATTTATTTGAATAAACAGTTTTTACAGATTATTTTAGACTATGCAAAGAAACACAAACTTATGTCATTTCTACTGTTTGACTTTCAAATAAATCAAATAATCAATTGATAAGATATTTTTAAAAGTTAATTCAAAGTCATATCCTTCAATCTTTATATATATAATAAATCTAAATTTAAATCAAATATAATCACATTTTTCCAGTGCTTACTAAGTGTCTCACTAAACGACGTATCCAACAATTAATACTCAACAATTCAATGAACTCTGAGAAAACTCTAGTAAAGCTACAGTACTCACTCGACCTCTTTTTTAACATCTGGATTAAGAATAAAGTAATTTAATCTTCATTTAGCCGAGAGATAGCTCTCAATTTTTAATTATGATCAATGGAATGTTAGCTTCTTTTCTTTAATAACATTCATTTTATTTAACTCAATGTCAAGTGATTTTTTATTGAAAGTTTAAAATAAACTATTAGTGACACCAAAAAAACTTGAATAATCTGATTAAGGATTAGTGAAAGTTTTATTAATTATTATAGAAATTAATCAATAGATCTTTGAATCCGAGCGCTTTCGACTTATTAAGTCTTACTCAGGGATGTTAAACGAATGAAACGTAACTTTTAACTTATATTCATAACAATCTAAACTTATATTGAAATGTTGAACATGTTTCTTGATTAAAGGCAACCAAATATTGTTGATTTAAAAACCTTTATCTTGATTGATATCTTTTACAGCAGCGGTTCCAAATCGGTGGTGCGCTCAAGCTTTTTAGATGATAGGAAACGGGGTTATGAAAAATCAAAGATAAAGTCAAAAATTTGAAATAGTGAGCCTTCAAAAAATGTATTGTACCTAAGGATGGGACTAGTGTAATTACGAGAATATTACACGTAATATTACACGTAATTTTACGTCATATTACACCAAATTAGTCAATTTTACATCTATTTTACAGTATTTTACAGATTTTGCGTAATATTATACCCAAAAAGATTTTTACGCGTAATATTCCAACCCTAATTGTATCCCATAAATTCTGTGAATTATTGAAGTTTTTCTGTATAAACCGGATTCTTCATTACAACCCTTTTGAAGCTAATATTTAAGTGTTAATTAGTTCCGATTGAAGACTAGCTTTCAACGACATGTTTGTGTTATAAATGTTTTATTACATTCAAAGAATACTAAACACAAAAATCAAATTAATAATAACATTCGCTTGTTCTTTACGTGCGGTTTACGTGATTCATACAGTATAGTAAGTTATTTATTTATTTAAGCCTTTATCATAACAGCGATCATATCCAAAGAGGAAGAATTTACGCTTTGTTTTCTTAAGTTTAAATATTTTTTGTCTGCCATCAATAGATTTGTAACAATGTGTGTAATATTGAGTATATGTGAAAGTATTAACTATTTTAGATTTGAAAACACATCAAACTAGACAAACAATTCAAAGTAATGTCTGCCATTCAATTAAGATCTTATGAATAACTTGTTCTCGAATTAATTAAATTTTTTTGCTTTAAGAACTTATCACATGGTTATTGTTCCATAAATTAGGACATCGGCTACAACACAAAAGTAACTCTTTTCAATCAAGTTATTCCAAGTTATTTCTGTTCAAACTATAAAACATGGCAACAAATATTGTCATAGAAAAAGTTTATAAACTTAATTTAAATATAGAATCGGCGAGAAAAGAGCAAATGATCATTAAGATAAAAATCTAGAATAATATTAAAAGAGTATAATAAGAGAGTATCTTATAATATCTTAGAAGAGGGTATCTTTTAATGAGTTTTTAATTAAATTTTCATGAATATTTTGTGTAAATTATTGTTTTAATTTGTAATTAACTTGCTTGGATGATTATATTTTTGAATTTCCAAACTAAAACTGGAACTAAAAATATATTTCTTCACACCTTTAATCTGTTGAAATCTATATTATTGTAAATCATGATTATATTCCAAAAATGTAAAGTATTTCAATAGTGACTTCTGTTCAATAAGTTCTTTTAAGATGAAATCTCTTTATCTAAAAACTAATTAAATACATTTTTAGCACTATTAACTGATAGCATTTAAAATTAATAACTGACAGAATGGTCTCGTACAAAATCAATTGTAAAATTATTCTAAAAATGAAATTTATTTGAAGTTATCTGTTGAAAACACTAAGGATTGTGATCGTTTCAAACCCTTTCTATAAAATTCATGTAAAATATTTGAGATCTGAAATTTGATTATTGAAATTTGGGGTTCATTACGAGGTTATTACTATATAAATACATACCGGTAATGCTTGTATGCTTAAGATAGTATTTTTTAATACCTATTTCATGAGCTGGTATTTCCATAATTAGAGGTTTAATGCCATTTCCTGTATCTGAAACAATAAATTATAAAGATATAACTCTGCAAACGCTTGTATGTATTTTACAAATATTTATTACGAATTCATATTTGTTTATCGGTATTCAATGTCAAAGACACAGTTTGTCTGATAACACGATAACTTTGAGAAAGAGTTCTGTAATTACTCTTAAATCTCTATTAATCGCAGAGTAAGGATGCATGTTATGAATACTTTACAAATTAAAACATACTCATGTAAGCATAGGAAATAAATTCCTTGTTATTGAACCCAAACGTCAATTTGATAAGAATCATAAATTTTCAAAATAGTATTTATCACAATTTGAATCTCACAAAACACTTATGACTAGTTATCCTGACTGACAAATTGTTTTATGATTTAATCAAAGTCAGACATTGTCTGTATCGATGAAAGCATGTTTTGTTTTTATATTATTCTCGCAATAGAACTTTCAATTCTTGCAATTTTTTAATTAATTCACATAAACATGCAATCAAAACATACTTTATTTTATGTCTCATCAATTGAAGATTGAGTTCAATAGCAAGGAATTTATATCTTATCTGTACTGTAATCATCTGAAGTGACTTTTACGCAGAAACCAACAATAATATAATACTGATCTCAAAATAATTAGGATAATATATTCATTTATTGCCATGTTTTTCTATAAATACGTAAATGTGATGAAATATGCACTCAGGTATTCGATTGTCATTGTTTTACTACACAATAAGCATAATGAAGTAAAATTCATGCACAAAAATAAAATGCTTTTGTAGGTTAAAAATAAACTTAAACACAATTTTGAATCTATTTATAAATTATTTTTACCTAAAAATATAATTTATCAAAAAGTCTCTCTTAAGTACACAACAACAAAGCTGTTTCAATAAGGATTGTTTTTTCCATAAATTCAACTCAAAAGTTTGTCTTTTAAACCATTTCATGATTTGAAGCACTGAACCAATACATTGTTATTTTTTTGAAAACTAAATGACAATGTTTTCCGAAAACAATTAATGTATGCAAACCTCAATACCTATTAAAAACTAAATAATTGAATACCAGTATATGAAATAATTTTTTTGTCAAGTCATATAGTGAAGGTCGTAATAGTAACCAAAAATTATATAATAATTCCATTTTTTGGTAAGTGGCGTAACTTGTTTTGTGATACTTGTATTAGATTTACAATTAAACTGTCTCTAATCATTTAGACTTGAGAATCAATAAACTTATGTTTGTTAAGCAAACATTAGTTTCAAAGCGATCCTATAAGACTTGCTCGACATTATCTTAACTAAACACTATGATTATTATTTTAAAAATCCGAATATAAACGTTTACATTCATTTCATGAAGTGTTATTATCCGATACGTCACCTCAATTGGAGTTTCCCAGAACTTTTCATTGCAAAAGTTGTGACTCAAACTATGAGAGCGAGAGTTTGTCTTTCATTTTTCATCAAAAGATGAATATGACAGTTAATGATACACTTCTTACTGAACAAACATATGAAAGCTTTGTACAAGACATCACCATTTTTGTATTGTACACCTTCACAGCGGTTCTATCGCTGTTCGGAAATTCAATAGTATGTTATGTAATCCTCAGAAGAAGAATCACAACAACTACTTATATATTGATCGGAAATTTGGCATTAAGTGATATATTGGGTGCCATCACAATACCCGGTAAAGAAATATGGATTGAATTTGAGGAGAATTTGAAAAATATTATCTTTTATCAATGATTAGGTCAGTGGCTCTTATGTTCTTATTCTGTGATGGAGAAATGGGGTGATCGAAGCTGTGGGCTAATGAAATCATCACAAATTCTTAGTTATTATATATCGACCTGGACTATGCTTGTCATCAGTTTTGATCGATATCGTATTGTTTATCATCCATTGAGCTTGAGAATCAAGCCATGGCTACCTATCTTGTTCATTTGGATAACTTCTTGTATCTGTATTTTACCAACTATGGTATCCATGAGAGTATCTCAATATTTCACTCCTAATCGACTCATTTATTGCAAAGTTGTCTTTCCTTCAACTTTAATAAGTTCTTCTTTTCGTAAATTTCGTGCAACTTTTGTTTTGGTCACTCAATATTTGATTCCATTAACTGTTTCTGTGGTTTTGTACGCATTTTGCATCAAAAAAGTATTGTCTCGAAAAAGAATTGGTGAGAATTACTATATTTACTTAAAACCCGAGACTGAACTAAAGTTCAATAGTCTTAAGACTTCCTTTCTATTAATTAAAAGTTGAAAACCATATCAAACATTTTCCTGTTGATCTCAAGTAAACTTTTTTTATGACCTGAGAAAAAGAGTGTTATTAAGTCTAGTATTAAAAAAGTTTAATTTGTTATAAGATATTTAGAATTTATTCTTATTTGAATATTTAGGTGATTCAACTGATCAACAATTCAAAGATTTTTATCGTTCAAAAAGAAGAACAATTAAAATGTTGACAATAGCACTGCTTGCGTTCACAATTGCCTGGTTTCCGGTCCATTTGATTCATATGATAGACTTTTATATAACACCATTACTTGCAAATAACTGTAACTCATCGACTTATTATTTGTTTTTTTACTGGTTGGCAATCAGTTCGTGCTCATACAACCCGTATATTTATTGCTGGTTTAACAACGACTTTCGTTCAGCTGCAAAGGCAACACTTTTCTGCCAATTTAGGAATAGTTCAGAGAATAACGGCAGCAATAATACTTCTCAAACAAAGGCCAGTCGCCAGAGCTCTAGCACCAGTACATTTTATGTCAATTATGTGCAGACAGTTTGAAATCAAATACAATCGTTTCAGCAAATCTTTAAGGAACTTCAGTCAAAATACATTTCAGAGTTTGGTATCCGAT
>JAQFZT010002096.1:0-12586 GCA_034696325.1 Camisiidae sp. | reverse complement strand
CGACATTATTGCTGCGACATTTTGACGTGGAACCGCCTAGAAAATTGATCAATATCTCGAAAAACAAATAATTTCAATCTTTAAATCAATATATTATTTTTGAAAATTAGTCCAGAAATAAAGTTATAACAGTTTAATATCTTCTTAAACCCGTTAATATCGTCTCATAATGAATTTCATTTACATAATGCACAAACCTTTTAAAGATGTAAAATTAAATAAAAACCATCGTCGTATATGAACTAAAAAATTTTCCTCCAATAACTTGGAAAATAAACTTGCATTACTGAATTTTTTTATCATAAATTTCAAGCTTGACTTTCTTTTGTGAAATTAATCATGAATAAAAACAGAAGTGATATATCATTCCTGCATAAATTGATTCGTTTTTCAAAAATGAATCAAAAAATTTTGTTATTATAGATATATTATAAATTATTAGATACGAGAAGCATATATTTTTATGCATCATTTCAGTTCCCTCTTTTATAGATCAAAATATATATATATATATATATGCTCTCAAAATAGAGTTCACCTCTATTAAAGACAAATCAGCAATATTTTAGTTAAGAGAAAGCTATATTACTATCGATCGAATAAAGCTTATGAATGTATGTTATGAAACACACAAATCGTACAGCTTATACAACTTGAAATAAATAATTTTAACGCACACAAATTGTTTAGGCTGCTCAACATTCTTATTCTAATTTCAATTGTTCCGTTTGTTTTAGTTGACATATGTATTCTCATGTAATTTTTGTACGAAAAAGATATTTAATTTAGAATCATATCTTATGTTTACTGTAAATGAATTTTTCTTATATAAGGTTATTTTGTATGATGTCTTATAATTTTAATTAAGGTTACAACAGGATTTTCCGCTGTTGAATGTGAATTAAGTTTGAGATGTAGTCATGCATATCAACGCTGTTTTCTGATATTTAAATCAATACCAACTTATATTATATGCGATAAAAGAGTACAAAATGTTATAGTAGTCCCATTTCTCACTGATGTATTTCATAATTTTAAAAAATAAATAGAAATTTTATATAACGAAATCATTTCAATTCAAGTTTATTCTTCCATGTAATTTAAAAATTTTTTTTTGTTGAATTTGCTATTTATATGTTTTCATTATGAGTATAAGAAATATATTTCTCATATAATGCTTTTGAAGTAAATAAAAGAAATTCATGTAAGGAAAAATCGATCAACTTTTGCATTCCACCTTTGAGAAGAAGAAAAGGTTTTTCAATAATTTTATCGGTTTTTATATATTTAAAAATGAAATTTTAAGCAAATTTATTCTTTTTCCCACAAAAGTTTCATTTTAATATATGAAATACTTTGAATTATTAAAATATTTTTGTATTGTAGAGTTTCATCTTATTTTAATAATTAGATAGTTCTCATCAAAAAACATTAATCAAAATATCTTTTTTGAGAACATTTCAAAGCAAAATCATAAATTGCATGCATTTTTTCTTCTTCGATTTTAATGATGACGTTATAAAGCTATAATAATAATAAGAATACAAACAAGAAAATACTCAACTTTAAAATTCTAAATTGGCTTAAGGAATCCTAAGAAAAAATTTTTTAGGTTCAAACTTCAGAAATAAACTACTTTTCAAGTTGTTAAGTATCTAGAATTTTCCAAGAATTTTTTACGATTTTTGTTGTTTTTCAATATAATCGAAGACTTACTAAGATTTTATTTCTCTTTTGTTTGAACACAATTGAAAGACATCAGGTTATTTTAACGAAAAAATAGGAAAATCTTATCTTCAAAGTACCGGAAACTAGTTATCCTGTTTTATAGTTAGAAAGAAATAATAATAAAGATGTTTTGAATAGAACACTATCTAATGCTTATATTATAAGATCTGATATAAGCTCATAAAATATTTTCTTATCACGAAGAATCTATCTTCAAGAATTAGTCTTCAATGAATCATCACAGAAAACTTATATCTATTCAATGTTGAGTTCTACAAAAATAAATTCATCTGTCTATGAAGTCTATCAAAGGCATGTCTGTATATGAGGAAACTTTTCTAAATTTTACATCTTCAACAAGAAAAAAGTTGAAAAGAGAAAATATGTTGTGTAACATATTCTTAAAACATATTATATTTCAAATATGAGAAGAGATATACTTTATATAGAAAGTTCACTATAACATATGAGCCTTAATAGTAAAACAACTTATTTGAGTTAATAATTTTATATAATTAATAACTCAAATAACTTGTTTTACCTTTTGAGGCTCATTCTAACGTGAATTTTCTATATTATCTTCTCATGTTTGAAATAGAATGCATTCTAAGGAAGTGTTGCACAACTCATTATCTTTGGGTCAATTTTTTCTCTTGTTGAAGATGTAATATAATTCATCCTGAATTAGCTAATAACAGAGCTGCATTAAGTTTATGAAAAAAGAGCAGATAAGCTTGTATATTTAGCGTATCATGTATTTGTGATTCGGTGTAGCTTGTAATTTCTAGAAGTCTTTTCTTTTAATCAAAAAAATTCTTCAAATATTGTGTAACTATAAATTTTTGCAAAAAATCCCAATTATTTGGAAATGTTTTAATTTTGGACTATGCAGTCATGCGTGTCTTCTCGATTCTAATTGAGCTCCCACTAAAACCTTGGATTATATTGTTAATAAAAATAGTCATTTGTATGCTATTTAATGAAATGGAACAAAAATAATTTCAATTGAAACAATGCAGAAACAATTCTACTTCGAATAATGTGTTCGTTAAAATTAATCATTCATTAGGCTCTATACAATTACTAGTACAGTATGAATGAACATTAAGCGATAGACTATAATTTATTACTCAACAAAAGAATGCTATATTCACTTACATGCTTTGCATATGATGAATTAAAATCAATGAAATTTAAGCTTTTTCACACCGGAAATAATGACAAGAATTTATGAATCTGTAAAATTATTCTCTTATCCGTGATAATTCCAATTGTCTTCTCAATTTTCATAAATAAAATATGAAATAAAATAGCTGTAGAGTAATAAAAGAACTCTACTCTGTATAATAAATCTGAAAGTTTTGGTTAAGTTGCAATCTGTTACTTATAAATCAACTTTAATCTATGATTCTAATATAAATAATTTAATAGATGATTTTCCATGTAGAATAAAATTGATTGTACATGATTGCATATATGACAGTTTTTTTGCATTAAATCCTTTGAATTCTGAGTTCGAGACATACAAAAGTTTTAAGATGTAATAAATTCTCACACAATTTGTTAAATTCAAGTTCAACTTATTTTTTCTTGAATTAAAATAATATCAAATCCAAGAATAATAATTCATTCATGATAAACTACAGTATAACAATTGTAGTTCTTAAATTTTAAATCACCTATGTAAATTAGAAGTCGCTTAGTGTCTAACAAATCTTTAAATTAAACAAAGGATTATTAGCTTTATATGTCTCTGGATACCTAAATTTTCTTATATTCAAATCGTTTAGCAGAAAAGCTTACTTCTAGGATAATAATTTAGTATTATATTAACAGTGAGCTGAATTTTGCAGATAGTTTATATTGGAAGGCAAAATTCATAATTCATTTAAATTACATAAACATTCAAAAGAAATACCAGATGCAGCACATATCTATAAAAATATTCGTTTGCATTTTCTTTAATCTTATCATTTTGAATGCATGCTTGAACTTAAGTAAGAGCAAAAATTCCAATTGAGTGGTCAGCATCTGGTGTTTTATTTGAAAATATGGTTTGAGTTAAGTAAGTTTTAATGGAAATCCTAGTTTAAATGACTCTTCTTTACATAGCATTTGCATACTTACTGACGTTCATAATCAAAATAAATATCAATTTTTGTCAAAATGACTTCAATACTTAATTATGAGCTGTAATTTTGAATTAAATCTCAATATATACATATGATATATATATAAAAGAAAAACTATTCTTTATAGGAATTCTGAAATTATTAAAACTATTTTATAATCATTAGTGACTTTCGATAAATGTTTATAATAAATATTGAATTAAATTAAAAATTGTCTAAACGATCAAAATAATTTTATGCATCAAATATTAGGTGTTTTATAGATTGTTCCAACGTATTAGGATAACCAATTTTATGTTATTACTTCTTATTGCATAAGTAAGTGATACAGTTTCATTGAAAAAGTCCTAAAGATAGATTCTATCATAATATCTTGCAGTAAGGTTAGTGAAATTGATTATTCGGATTTTTGCATTAGTTTTTACGCGTTCAACTTTTTTAAAAATGTTTTTCACTACTTTTTTTTAACAACTTAATGCTTAAAACGTAAGTATTGTTTAATGCAGTCATCAAAGAACAGAAAAAAATAAATGCCTTTATAATGAAATCAACAGCAAATTATGTACAATTGTTGTCACGTACGAGTAATATAAATTTATTTGATAACAAAAAAAGAAAATCAGAACTGAAAAATTTATTATCAACAATAACAACTATACTTAAATAATTTATAGAGATGGAACACTGCAAGAAAGAGGAAAATTCTCAATCTTTAAGACTTAATGTGAAGTAATTTATTCAAAAAAAGGCTATAATTATTTTTTATTGAAATTGCAATTAGACTTCTTCTGATGCTTTGTGCATAATATTCTCTCTTTATTTATGACTTTAACAATATGGCAAAATTTCGTAAAAACATTTTATTAAATGAATTTCACGGATTGGACCCATAATATAAAGTGGAGTTATTGCAATATTTTCAAAATTAATTTAAATAAATATTACTGCTATTTATTACTGATATTTGAAATATCAATTCTCTAAACAGATTTATTTATAAATTTTTTTTTACTTTACTCATTAAAAAGTTAATTGTCTTCATCTGAAATCATATCATTAAAACAAAAAAGAGTATCAAAAGAGCGAAAAGAGAATAAAATTATTATCTTTGCCCAAATAAATAAAGAAATTGGTCTCCAACTTAATAGATTCTAATGAAGATTTTGTAATTAAGGTCAATAAATAAGTTTTTTAATCAAGAAATGAAGAAAAGAAAATTTCTCCCTTAACTCATTTCTAGGGATGTGAAAGTCATGTAAATACATGTTTTTTCTCCGAATTCAGATCATATGCAATTGTCAAAGTATATCCGAATCATGAAATAAGCTTTAAAATGAGCTAACATTGTATACACATATTGTACATATTTTGGACAAAATTCCTGAATAAGTACATATTTAGGCACTTCCGAGAAATTATTAAAGGGGGGACCCTTATATACTCATTTTTCATATTCTTTAGATAATCTTTTTTAAGTATATTTGTATAAGGTTGATTTTTGAGGCAATTTTTTTCTAACTTAACTTAACAAGTTTGTTTGTTTATGAATTAATATTATCTGATAACCAAAAAAGATTCATCTTTGATAACTTGAAAGTGCATTTCATTCCTAACTGCAACTCTGAATTGCTTAAATAACTAATTTTATTGGAGTATAAACTAAATATTAATTTTTAACTTAATTTTAAGTGCATATTTTCTTACATATATTTACATATTTTGCTTGTTTTTTGCAGATATTTACATACATATTTTACCAAAATAAATGCATACATGTCACATCCCTACTCATTACAACTATTTATGTATTTAGAATAATATCTAATTTATTTATTTATGAAAACTCTCAACCGAAAATTGGTTCATTCATTCTCGAATGTTAGAGACTTTAATTTTGGCGAAGAAAACTCAATAATAGATAAGATAAAGTTCCAAAGCTCATGATAATTGAATTCATGAATAAATAACTTGAGCGCTGACCAGTGCGAAGCATTACAATGAAAAAGAAGAATAAATGAATGAAACACTAAACCCATTTTTTATAGTTTAAATTTGAAAGAAATTTCTTCGAAATGTTATACCTTTATAAGGGTTTCAAAGAATAAAGCTTTCAAAATAAGCTTTCAAATCAAACTGAATGAGAAATTTGATTCTCAGTAAATAATTCGAATTCATTCCTAAAATATTCGTTTCGATCATTTGTTGTATGTGTCAAATCGTATAACAATAAATTCATTCAATAGATAGATATGTTAAGAGAAAATTTAATCAATCAGAGAATGATTCCCAACTCTTAAAATACTATTTTCAAATTAAATGGTTGAATAGAGAAGAGCATATAGATTTGAAATGCAGTTGTCTGTCTGTCTGTCTGTCTGTTTGTTCACATAATAGTTAAGTAATAAAAAATCTATTATAATATTATTTATCACTTGTCCCGAAAATGCTTTCGAGGATTATGTTGTTGTATAAATTGTACGATAGAGTGAATAATTTATAATCTGAAAGTCTAGTCTTGTGTTATTAAAAATCAATATCTATCAGGTATATGAGGATTGTAACGTACAATAAAGAGCTAAATATCATAAATTAGTTCAAATTTATCGCATAAAATGATTAAATTTGCAGAAATTGTTCACCATAGATCAATTCAGCCATATTTTTGTATTGTACTTATTGTGGAAAAATACCACTTTTCAATGTTTGTATGAATCTTGACTTTGAAACTTCACATTCTCTATACAATAATTGTGTTCACCTGTGGTCATGAACGAAGTATTGAGTCGACTCTACGAGTCTTCATTCAAAACTGTATGAAAATCGATCATGACAATACTGTTATGCTGTGAAAAAGCACACAAAAAGTAATGCTTATTTAAACCTTAACTCAAGCAGTTGTTTCTTATATCGAATAAATAAGTTTTCTCATAATAACCTGCATTCTATTTGTGATGTTAATCTTTTGTAAGCTTTAATCATCACAACTTATGTAAAAATTCCATCACTTGAGTTGTAGTCACATATTTTTATTCAAGTATTAATTTTTATTTGAAATTTGATAAATCCGTTTTACTGTAACTTATTTGGTATACGAACTCATTTTTATCATAATGGGAACCACTGGTCGTTTTGGAAGAGGTGGAGCAAGAAGTGGACATACGTGTAAGAAATTCAAATTTAGTTAGAGATATGGAAAAAAATTTCAATTCAATCCTTCAATTGTCTAAAGAAATTGTATTACAATTTTATTTTGAAATTACATTTACAGTTTTCAATGTGAATGTTGGCGAAGTGTAAAGTTGAGCACTAGTGCGCAACATTAGCTGAAACGCTATTTTATCTAAAGTTGCGCATTGATTTGTTCAATTTGTTCAGTGAGAAAAGAGTTACTGCTTAGTTTACAGTTCTGAGTCGATTCTTTTTCTAAAAGTATAATTATTTATCAGATATTGGATTCATAATTACAGTTAAGAGAAATTCAATACATGTAATTTAATTCTGTTGTATGACATTAAAATTATATCTATTTTGAAAAGGATACAGTTTCAGTTATACTGTGAGTTTTCAACAATTCTATTCATATCCAAAAATTCAAATTATAATTTTAATGATAAACAGAAGTGGTATCTTTAAATACAAAAAGAAGTTTAGTTTTTTCAAAGATAATATTCTACTAATAAAATAATAATATTCAATTAACAAAGTTTTGATAATTTAAACAACTTTTTAAACAATTATATTGATTACATAAAATTTGAAATATCTTTAAATAAAAGAAGTTAGAACTGTCAGCACTCCAGGATTCGGGTGATCAAATTAACCCCTCCAGGATTCAAATGATTCTCCTATTTCTCAGAAAAGTATATGTGAAAATAAACTAAATTAAGTCCAAATTATCTTCGAACTCAAATTCAAAACTTTTATCTAGATAAGCGTTTTTGAATCTCTGAATTCTAACGTGTGCTATTTATTACACATTCTTAACTAAACAGTAAACTATCCTAAGAAATTTATCTCTCTATGAGTGAAATCATTTTAACTTAAGTTTCAGTTCTTGACTTAAAATAGTTCATTGATTTTTCTTTTGGAGTTTTATTACTCATTTTAAGATTTTGTCTTAATTATAAGCTTCAGTTTAGGAATTCTGTTGAGTTTTAATTTAGTCTTCTTATTACGTTTCGAAAAATAACAAATTTTTAGATCTGAATCTGAGTATAATTTTGAAACAGATTGAATGTTTATTTTTTCATATGATAACATACTACCATCGAAACTTCTAACTATGATTTTGGGAGAAAATACAGAATAACTTGCAAAAAACTTCTATTCGTAACCCTAAGAAAAACGTGTAATGCACAAAAGTATATATTTTAAGATCATCTCTAAAAGTTTGTTCAGTAGTACTATAAATTGATTTTTAACAAATATAATATTTTTTTGAAAAAATCAAGTTTAAACTTCTGAAACAGTATATAAGGGTTCCCCATTTGATATATTTACTCCAGGATTAGAGTGTACTTGAGTTGGCAGCGCTACAAGAGTTTAAATGTTTGAAGACTAATTTGGATTTTTAGTTAAAATCTTTAAATTTCTCACTAATAATTTTTTATGTGAGATTTGATAATAAATGCAATAAAGATATATAGTGCTAAAATCATAATATATCAAACTGTAAAATACAAGTTATTTGGTCCAAAAAATAACTCGTATCCTTGAGTGCGCAATTTTAGCTATAGTTACGCACCAGTGCGCAACTTTAGCCAATCCGTTTTAAATTCTTATGGAAAATCGCTTCACATTTTTTAGTCAACTATCTCACTTGTCAGTACGTAAATAAGGTTACCAGACCAGTTACAACTCAAAGTCGGGAGGAAAATTCACAGAAATATTTTTTGAAAACAATTGTTTTTGTTCAAAATCAATTTGAAATATTTTATCATTTAAAGACATTATAAATTTAGTCTTTTTTGAAATTATACTCCGATTTATAATCTGATTTTTGACTAAAAACATTTATAACATTTTATTGAAAAGTTTCATATTTCGCTTAAACTTCAAATTATTTTAAATTTTTCTATCTTTCAATAGTTTAACTAAGAATAAAATAATAAATATTTTTCTCCAAATTGATTGAATTTGAGTTAACAGTATTTCACTACTAAAGTCCTAATCCTTCTATAAAAATGGCTCTAAGTGTTTATTAGTCTAGATAATAATCCTTTTTCACTCACGAATGTGGTCAAAATTGGACTTCAAATTGAATAAGGCATCGTTAATCAAGTACGTACGCAAAAAAATCTATTTCTAGACACTCCCCCCAGAATACGCATTTCGTACGTAATCTGCCATATTCGCAGGCTTATCGTACGCTTTTGTGGGACCCCACTCCCCCTACCAGTGCATATGTACTTAATGAACGATGCCTAAATGCAAAACTATCACTTTTCACACCTCATCCCAAACTCAAGATCTTAATGAGGATTAGAGGGGAAACTATTCATCCCCTCATTTTGAAGTATGGAATCAAAAGTTTCCTCATTTTTAAACGCATATCGATTTTGTGTGGGATTAATAATATCTGTTTGAATTGAACCACTGCATGATTTACGAAATTTCTCACCTCTTTTAAAGGTGATTAAAAATTAATTGAAAACTTTCAGAAAATTAGTTTCCCTGAAGAGTATAATTAAGAGCAAACGCTGAAAGTATGATATATTTTTACCTACAAAATTGGTTCTCCAATATAATAATCGATAAATGAAATTGAAATTTAAGTTTCATCTATGAAGGTATAAATTGAAGGCTTTATTAGTTATTTTAAAGAAGTCTAAAAATTCTTGCTATAACTTTCTTATGACGAGCTTAACCACTTTGTTTTAATGCTAATATTCTTGCTTTAAATTTGAAAGTGTATTGTTTTTTAAAAATGTCTTACGATTGAATCTCTCAATTGATGAATAATTGATTCGTTTGCTTAAACAAAGCAGAATGAACTTACTGTCAAAATTGAATCTCAAATTTCAATTCCCTTAGTTTTGGGGATTGTGTTCTTCTTCGCTGATAATCAATACAATTGTTTGACAAACTATACAGAAGGATTTTTCCCACTCTTTGAATAGTACTTTCATCAAATTATACTGAAAGCCACTTTAATATAAGAAGTTAGATAAAGACTGAAATTATAGATAAAATTGTCATTAATGTCAAAAACTAACCAAAAAGAAAATGGAAAACAGAATATGAAGAATTTATTTATTAGATAAATGTATATAGGCAATACAACTCTGAAGAAAAGTTAATTGGAGCGAATATTCTGCTAATATGTGAGATAAAAATGTTAAAAATTGCTTGAAATTAATTAAAATTCAATAACAACTTGCATTATACATTCAAATTATAAGGATAAAACTTTATTGATATTAATATTAGCATAACTTTTATATTTGAAATTCATTCCGCTTCCTTTCATATGCAGTATAATACGTAACATTTGATATAAATTTTTATTAAAGAAAAATTTTCTCTCAAAGAGCTCTTCAGTTTCATTCGACGAGTTCAACGAGTAAAAATTTCATTTTAGTATTTTTAGTGAGGAATTCAATATCTTATATTTAATTTAATAATCACGAGGCGAAACCCGTTGCTTACGAAAATGATATAAGAATTGAAATTAACGTCTTTCTCTTTATATGACTTCTAACTTGAATATTTTTATTTGAGAATCAGTCCCATTATTAAGCGCGTGTATCTATAAATTATTTTAACCTAATCTTTACTTAAATGAAATGTGTGCGTGATTTGTATTGCAATAATCGGTTTTTAACTTGTGGTGTTAAAATACGAGTTTATAGTTTCGTACTTTCTGTTCGTCATCAACAATACTTTAATTGGTGCCAAAAATTTTAATTTTCTAAAAAATTTCTAAATTTTTATATTCTTAAACATTCTAATATTGCCAAAAAACTTTCAAAAGAATTTGATAACTTCAGAATTCAAGTTAATTGTTGCAAAAATGATTAAAACCTAGTTTGAATGTTTTAAATTCCTAATTCAATTGCTATTACACCACGAGTTATAATACTGAGTCAGTCTTGTTCTTTATTAGTTCTCTATAAGTATTAATACAAAACTATAACTACAAACTATTGTTGTAAAAATGTTCACAACAGTTCGAGCTCAAAAATCCAATTACATTATTGAAGACGTACGGATGGACTGAACCTATTTTTAAAAAAATAATATAGATATTAGATCGAAGCTGAGAATAGCCATCCGAATTAAATTCATTTTATCTGGAATTATTTTAAGATAATTTTATAATAAATAACAAAAATGTAATCTTAAACTAGAAAACATCGACGAACTCCTTGAGATACTTCAAAATGAGGCATCTTCTGATATGATATTAAAATTCAATTCTATAAATAATTCAATAGTATACTCAAGTTTTTCGAGCTCTTTTCTTTGAATTTATTTAAACTTTTATGTAAGAATAAAGAAAACGAGTCTCTGTCAGTTCAAAACTGGAGGCTCAAAATCAAAGCACATGTTGCTTTAAAATTGGCAAAAATATAGTTTTCTGTCAATCGTGAATACTTTTGCATTCTTAATAATTTATAGAATGACAAAATAAAGTATCTAATACTTGGACAAAATGCTACGTTGTATTAATAGAAGTTTTTTCAAAACAATAAATACATCCCAAACTTTGATTGAGTTTAGACATATTTTATTTAAAATTAGAGTGTTTTTTATTAAAATATTATCAAATAACCGGTTCAAATATTGAAGAAACATGTTTCAGAACCATTGTCACCTTGAAGATAATTCTTTAATTTTAGAATGCTCAACAATCATTGAGAACTTGTAATTATAAGTGAAGATGATTTCTATACACAAGTACAACGGATAAAATAAGTTTCGATGAGCTTTCATATAGAACACATTTGCAATAGAGTTTGCAATGGAGTTTTATTACACATGAGTCTATATTAGACTGACCACCCGTCCCGTTTTTGACGCGACAGCCCCGCTTTTTGAAAGATAAAAGACAAAAATGCCGTCAGACCAAAAACTCACGACTAGGGTCACCCTAGTCTATATATTTCAAATTTCATCGAAACTTCTTTTAGTGACCGTATATTGAGAAGTAAAATTTCATTTTTATATATTGAGTTTTAATAATTGCTTAGTTAAGAAGATAAATTTCCGGAAATTTTTTGGAATTTTTATTCTTGATCTGAACTTTTTCCCAACTAGCTTTTGCAACTTTTCAATTTTGTTGTCAAAAGATTATTCATAAATTATGTTATTTACTCAAAATATGAGCTTATGAATAATTATGAATCAACAATAATTAGTCGTTAACCAATATAATTAGTTTCAGAGAAAAATCATCTATGATTCAGATTAATCCTATTAAAAATTATAATAAATATCTCACTATCATTAGTCATAAATGTAATGAGAAATGTTTATTCAGTTTTTGATGATCGAAATATGCTTTCTAGTTTACGTAATAACAATTTGACCAATCTTTTACGTGGCATAGTTTTCATACTCAAAGAAAAGTATCAATTTATTTCTGGAACCAGTGCAAGCAAATTATACTGATGTGAAATGTTAGCAAATCAGATAAAGTTTACAAGAATTTAATATTCTGTAAGAACATTGAATAATCTCCTGAGATATGTTAATCCTGAAAGCAAAAGTTCTTGATATTTGTT
>JAQFZT010002095.1:0-12587 GCA_034696325.1 Camisiidae sp. | reverse complement strand
TATTCCCAGTTTGTCCACTAATAAGTAATGCATAAGTTTTTTAAGACTTGGATCAGAATATCTTTTTTGCATATTTTCACACAATTTAAATCTTTATTACAATGCTTTTTACATAATTCTGAACAAGAATTTGTATTGAGTAAATGGTGAGAATAAAATATAAATTATAAACATATGCTTTTGAATACATTTATTGGTTGCAAATATTGTTGAAATTTAATTAAAACTTAGTTTAAATCTGATATAAAAACTTTTATAAAGTAAAGTATTTCATAGCATTAGTGGTATTTTATAGTATAACTCTCATGATCTGTACTTCTCTTATATTTTTTTATCTATTGTTTACGATTGAGACGAACTTTTTTGTGAAATAAAAATGAAACAAATTCTTCTCAAGTTTATCATAATTTCTATTTTTGTCGATTCTATTAATTTCTGGATATGATTCGGAATTAACTATTATTTCCGATGGTTTCCTCCATCCAATCAATATATTAAGATACCATTGTATAATATCGAGGCATGAATTTTACTTTTTCACCATTTAGTACAATACCAAAGATTTCTGCTATTCCGTTGTTTAATTGAAATAATGGTCCACCAGAATTACCCTGAAATTATAAATTCAAGCTTTGAATAACTGCATTTGTAAGAACTCCTGTTTTTATGGTCTTAATTACTATCAAGTGTTGAGTTTGAAAATATACTCACTGGAGCCAAATCTTCAATATATACTCTTTTGGCGCAAATAAAATTTTTGGTACTTCTTAAGCCTAATCCCATAGCCTTTTTCATCACCAAATTTGACCCAAATATCACGACAATTTTTATTATCTATTAACTTCATATTCAATTCCCTTAAAAAAGTTGTAGTTGATCCTGAGTGAATACTATTATCACCCCATCCTAATCCTTTTACATCCCCTGTTTGTTCAATATTTCGTTTTGGGAGACAAATTCTATTCACTACGAAGTTATCTCTAACAAATTCAATTGATCTTGATGTTTTTATGAGTGCTATATCATGATCGTTTGCGAAATTCCCTTTTTCATAATATTTTCATAATAGTTCTTATTTTCATCATAATATTGTGGGTAGATGAATGATTCTTTTCCATCTATCTGTTCAAGCCTTAATATTGTAGAATTATCAACTTCAAGAAGAATATTATTAGTGCCAATCAATATCCTTATAAAATCTAATTTCCCACCGCCTGATTCATCTGGTAAATTATGAAAAAAATTAATACTCTAAATTGAATTCATTAAAATTAATTGTAGATTAAATTCTCAATATAGAAAATTATCAGTAATAAATTCATGAAGAAAGTTATACATAAAATGATAAACTCCTTAGGCTTTTGAAAATTTACACTTTTCCTTCATGCAAAGCACTAATTTTTTGGAAAAATACATTTGACAGGTGCAGCACTTTAGCACACATTAATTTTACCAATAATTGTGTTCAAAACTACTTCCGTTGACAAATATCCTGATTTCTAAAAAATGTGTGCTTTGAAGGAGGAAAAATGCAAATTTTCCAGTTTAAGGAGTTGACATGATAATGACTAAAAATTTTATTGAAGCAATTCGCGGCTGTTAAAAGAAAACTCGGATAGAAAATAGAAGCTCCACATGCGTGTTGTTTCCTATAGTTATCGTTAATATCAAATGTTTAATCAATATAGAAAAGTGAAACCATAAATGGAAATTCATTAAATTCAGTGTGCTCTCCATTAATTACTCTTGTTTTTTTAGTTTTCTCTTTGAAAGTGTTGATTCCACATATTGGTGGTTGAATTTTATTATGATTTAGATCTGCCTCTCTTTTTCCACATTCCTTTACACAATTTGAGTGTTTGTTACAAAATTTATTACATAATTCTGAACATTTATTTGTATTAAGTAGTATTAAGAATATATAATTTAGAAAATATGTTTAGAACTCCATTTCATTTAGAAATAAAGTTTTATGCAAAATATTTCAATATGAAACTTGATTATATTTTTATTTAGGTTTTTCACTGTAATCTTATACTTATATGGATCTCATTTTACTTCTTACAGAATCGTTATTTCCACTAATTATATAACTAGTGGTGAGTATTTTTAGAGTGAATATAATTTTAGAGTCTCGAAAAATGATTCAATTAGACCAGTGTCAGTGAAGTTTGAGCTTGACTTACCATTGATTTTCTTAATCCCTTATTTATTGTGGTAACCGCTCTACTATCCGAAGCCATTTATTTATTTTATTTAGACTTTAAAAACATTAAATGATAATAAAAATTTAAAACCTGAACAAGAATTTGTATTGAATAAAAAAACAAAATATAAATATTAAACGTGTGCTTTTGAATCCATTTTATTTTGCGGAAATTCAATTTGTTTTTGACATTTACGAATTTAAATCTGATATCATGAAAACATTTATGACGAAATCTTATAGCATTACTGGTACTTTATTGTATAAAACTTATGAACTTAAACTAATTCTCTACTATTCAGTTTTGTCTATTCGTTATGATTGAGAAAAATATTTTTGTGGACTAAAATGAAAACATTGTTCTGAACTTTGTCATAATTTCAATTTCTATTGGTTCAAGATTAGTTATTATTTTTTATGTTTTCTTAAATTCAATTCACATATTTCGGAACCATAGTATAATATCCAGGCATATTTTCTTTTTTTTCACTAAGTGATACCACACCAACAAGTTCAGTTATTCCAATTTTTGTTTGAAATAATGGCCCACAATTCCTCTGAAACTATGAATTCAACCTTTGAATAACTTTATGAGGGACCCTCTGTATAATACACGACAATTATATAACTATTGGCATGCGAAACAGATTCAATTTGTAGTTCAAATTAACGCTATAGAACTATACAGTGGTGCTGTTTCATGTTATGTACAGTACCTATTGAAAACGCATGCTTTTTTATCTTTGAGTGCACTTCTTAGCAAAGCACTCCACAGTTACTCTCAAAAAATAGTTTTTGAAACAATCAATTTTGTAACAATTCAAGCTGTTAAGTAGACTCTCTTTAAAATTAAACAAACACAATGTCAAAGCCAATTGAGTCTCTTATCAAGTTTAAACAACCAATTTATCAAAGATAAATAAACAGATAAAAAAGTGTGTGAATGAGGATAAATTCAATTCATATCATTTTAAATATAAGTGAGTTCAAAGTACATTTAAACCTCCTTATCTTGAATTCATTTATATAGTTTCAGTTATGATGAGTTACTATAGGAATGAATTCAGGACAATAAATCATGTTCAACATACCTAAGTTTTTCAATATACAGATATTTCAAGATCGGGGAGGTTTAACAGTCTGAAAAATTATTTGACTCTCTTATCAAATATTAATTAGTGAAGAACTTGAGGAATTGAAGCTCAAACATCTGCACTGAATGCTTTTAACAATATGGAAGATTGAGTAAAATTTTTTGTCTTAGCATTCAAAATATCTGAGCTTACTTTAAACTTTCTTTTTGAAATTGAAAGTATGGAAGTTTTATTTTTTGAGGAACTGTTTATTTGAAAATAACTAAATGATTTTACGTATTATTTTTCAATGGCTTACCCTGGTGACCAAGCGTCCAGGGATTGATCTTATTCCTCAAAATGTAGTGCTTGGTCCCCCTTTGCATTTTTTATAAATTGAAAAATCATCAAAAAAAACATCCTATGGTCCCCCCCCCCCCTTAGAATATTTTCATGTTTAGGATTGAGTCCAGGAATTACGAACTATAAACCTGGTCGCCCTGCTTACATATAAAAGTAATTTATGCAAAATATCACTCATAAATTCCGCAAATCCAATCCATGACATAGACATGTTAAATTTAGTACAAATCTCGGTTTTAACAAAGTTAATTTTTAATTTGTTTCTTTAACAATAACTTAATATGAAGTTTATTATTGTATATTTTCTTAAAATAGTTCAAAACTCAAGCTTATGCTCATCACTTTAAAACAAATAAAATTGAAACAATTGATAATTGATCAGTAGATAAGAAAGCATAAATAACACTTAATCTTGTTTATTTTGTATGAAACCCTTTAATCAATATATAATACTAAATATTATTTCAATATGAGAGGCAGACATATTAATGTTGAAAAAATGTTTCGTTCGTCAAGTTTTGATGAATTAACGCATAAGTTTTTAGTTCGAATAATAAAGCTTCTGTTCATCTTTGGTTCAAAAGGACAAGAAGTAATATATATTACAGATGATGATAAGGTTTATGCATTTGGAGAGAATAAATACGGAAGATTAGGCTTAGGCCATCAAATCCCTGTAAAAGAACCAACTATTGTTATTGAATTATGTAATAAAGGTGTGATTGATATAACTAATGGCTGGAAACATGTTATCGCTCGAACATATGATGGGAAAATTTACCGCTGGGGTTATAATTGGTCCATGCGATTCAATTGCGAAACACCAGATATTGACCAGTGCAAACCAAGTTTGGTTCACTTTTTAACAGATGAGTTTGTTATAGATATGAGCTGTGGAGATATTCATTCATTAGTATTAACAAAATCTGGTAAAATTTATTCATGGGGATGCAATAAATGGGGTCAGTTAGGAAATGGTGAAGAGACAAGCCAATTATGTGAGTTTAAATTCAACTTAAAAAACTTTAATTCAAATTATTTATCAACAAATTAAAACAATCAAACTTTCCTTATATGGATTGAAGAAAACAATCATTACATAATGAAACATTACAGAAACCTTTGAATCCAAATATAGATTATAAACCTTTATCAGATAATATTGCTTTCAAGGTTTTTTTGTATTCATGTAACTCTTTCTAATAGATGTTGATTAACTACTTCTAATGAGTCTTTTAATGCGATTTGATATTGATGATCGGTTTAATCCCTTACTCACTTTACTCTACTTATATTGAAATTATATTCTTTTGTTCTTTAATCAGTTATAAAACGCAAAGATTTAATTTTTCATATAATGTTATAGCAATGGCTCAGTTTTCAAATGTCATTTATATTCTAATTTAAAAATAAGTCTAATATGCAAATATTATTTCAGAAGAAGTTGACCTTTACTTGATTTATCTTTTTCTTAAGTGTTTTTCAAAATTATCATTTATATGTGATCAAAAAGTCGAGAAACCCATAGTTTAGTCAATTTTACTTTCGTTCACTATTGAAATTAAAGATAAGAGCTTTTAATCTTTATCAGAAATAGGACAAAACAAGCAATTGTCCTAAAATGTTTCACTTTTGATAGAGTGCTTGACTGCTTTAGTGTTAGGAATTCAGTAAAATTTACTAAAAAGGTTTAGTTGATATAATATCTTATCTTATTTGTACTTCAATATGAAAAATTCACGTTATCTTATAGGCCTCAAAACTTAAACGAACTACACTACAAACGGCAATTATTTGCGGTTCAGAAATTAAGGCAATTCTATGTCTTGAGTATTTATAACTTATCAATTACTTTATGGATTACGGCGTGCGAAGTCTTAAAAGAGAGCGCGCTTTATGTACTTTCGAATGACATATTCGAATAGAATAATGACAAACACTTTAAAATAATAGAACAAAAATCAAATTTTCCGCTGATTTTTATAAGCGCTAAAAGTATTTGCGGTTTCACTTTTAATGCCATTAAAGTTATATTTGACTCAAATTTAACAAGTTTTGAAGATATTTTGAGATAATTTTTTTTGAAATTACACTTAATTTGATTGAAATGAAGTAATTTTGAGCTAAAATTATTTCATAAATATGGTTAAAACTCGAGAGTTTTCTGAAGCTGAACGGCTGGATATGTTTAAGAGGAGAAGTAGTGGTGAGACATATGACGCGATTGCCAGGGACTACTTTTGTAGTGATAATGGAGTAAAATATAATGTAAATAAGATCAACACTTATGGAACCGCTAGAAATCTGGTCAGAAGTGGCCGTAAGCGCTGCACTTCGAAGCGCACAGACAATAGAATCATAGCTATTGTTAGTAAAAGTCGAAGAATAATTGCAAAAGAGATAAAACAAGACTTAGCATTGGGTGGTATTAAGTGCAGTGCAACTACAATCAGATCAAGACTTCGTGAGAAGAACTTCTTTAGCGGTATCGCTCGTAAAAGACCAGCTATAAGTGAAGCAAATTGCGTGTAAAGGCTATTGTTCGCAAAGAAGTATCTAATGATGCCATCATCGTTCTGAAAGAAGATAATATAATCTGATGAGTCAAAATCCGAGATTATTAACACTAATAGAAGACAAAGAGTTTGGAAAAAGCGGAGCGAAGGCCTCAATAAAGAGAATATTATTCCCACTATTAAGCACTCAAAATCTGTAATGGTTTGGGGGTGTGTTTCGAGGTCTGGCGTCGGGAATCTGGTCAAAGTGGACGCTAAAGTGGACGCAGAATTGTATGTTTTGATACTCGACAATAATTTGAAGGCCAGCGCAGACAAAATGGGGATTAAAGACAGCTTTATATTTCAATCAGATAATGATCCGAAACATACTTCATGATTGGCGAAGAAGTGGTTGGCCGAAAATCACGTGAATCAACTTGAATGGCCCGCACAAAGCCCTGATCTCAATATTATTGAGCACTTATGGGACCATTTGGACCGATCAGTACCGAAATGTAGCCGAAAATCTTTCGAAATGTTCAAGAAAGCGCTTTTCGAGAGTTGGGATCAAATCGATGGAAAAGTAATAGAAAAATTGATTGAAAGTGTTCCGAAGAGCTTAAAGGCTATCATCGATGCCAATGGAGGCAATACTAAATATTAGTTCATATTTTATTTCATAAAAAGTTTCTCATTTTTCAAAGTTTCATAAACCGAAGTTACTTTCCGTGCGAAGACTTCTAGTTTACCACTGATTCTAACTAAACTGTGATAATTTTTTGGTAATTTTTTATTTTATTTTTTAAAGACATGAATACTCTCTTAAAATGTTATATAAATTGATTTGTAACTCTTAGTCATTGAAAAATAAATTCACTTTTCCCTTAATCTCTTGAACCGCAAATAATTCCCGTTTGTAGTGTATCTAAGTTTATAACTTCATCTACATAAATTGTTTTACTTTTGAGGACTTTTCCATTTCCATAGCTAACGTGAATTTTCCATATTGAAGTACATTTTATACTAGAAGTAATGCCCCACTTTTTTAAATTTTTTAAATAATTTTCACAAAATATGAGGCTATCACGCCCTATTAATAAAATAATTAATCGACTTCTAACATCCAAAACATCTAATCAATAACATTATAAAAATATCTCTTTAGAAAGGCTTGGCATTGCATATAAAAACTCTTTAGGATTCATAATGGGCGAAAAAAGTTTATTTTATCAAAATTTTTAAAAGAGCTCTGAAATTAGTGGTGGGTATTTTCGAGAAATGAAATTCTCTAGTCACGAAAATTTATTTGTCTCGGTCGGGTCTAGACTGAGTCTCGAAATTTTATAAAAATGAAAATTTTAAAGCATTTTATTGTTGATGTCCAGATGCTTAGTTACATCCATAGTTAGAAAAAAAGAAATTAACGAAGTGTTTGAAGTTTTAAATAAAAAATTGAAGCATATTGACTTTAATTTTAAACTAATTTTTATTTCTCTAACAAACCAAGAAAAATTCGATAAAAAGTTAATCTTTTCCTGAAATAACTATCAAATAAGGCATGAAAGTTCAAGACATCAATATCGAGGTTAGAAAAAGTTTTGAAGTTCCCCTGGGTCGAGACTCGATACCCAGCTCTACTCAAAATAAATTTTTTTTAGTTATTTTTGTCTGGGAAAATATCAAATCCAATGTTTCATTCCATTGTTTGATTTGTGAATTAGTAAAATGTTTTTCTGATCAAGAAAAACATGTTAGAGCTTGATTAGGGGTGTGAACACTAAACTATGTGTAAGAATGACTAGGGAGGTCTTATCAATTTACACTAAATCTATATTTTTGCCATGATAATCTCTTATTAATCTGTTTCAAAATTTTATATCAATAATTATCTAGTTTAAAAAAATAAAATCTTTCCCCACTTTTATTTTACTACATTTTGGAAGCTAGGAATGAATTATTCTAAGTCCGGCATCACTTTTTATAAAGGGTTGGACAGAAATTTTTTAAAATTAATGCAATCAGTTTATTTTTACTTCTGGTTCTAAATAATGACGTCTGATATTCTCATTAAATTTTATGAAATATATCATTTCGCTAAAATTAAAAATGAAATATCTCAATTTTTAGTACCAGTTGAACCATTTAAAGTCAAAAGAAATGATAGAGAAAAAATTATTTCGATTTCATCTGGTATGAGACATTCATTAGCTTTAACTCAAAGTGGACGAGTATTAAGTTGGGGTGACAATCAATGGGGTCAATTGGGAATTGGTGTGACTGGTAACAATTATAGAATACCCGAATATATCATTTTTAAGGAAATGGATGGCAAAGAAGTAAAAATAGAAAAAATATGTTGTGGCTCAAGACATAGTTTGTTTCTAACCAGAGATGGGCATGTATATGCCTGTGGGGGTAACTATTATGGACAAGTCGGTTTACATAACGCTAAAGATCTTTGCATACCAACAAAATTATATATTCCGGAGAAGATAATTGATATAGCTTCCAATTCTTTTTGCGATATTTCAATTGCTCTATCTTCAAATGTAAATTTATTTATTTGGGGACAATGTGGGCGGCAAACTATAACTAAACCTAAACTATCACTATTCACATCAATTGATAAAGTTTTCAGAAACTATCAAGGAATAACAAATGGAGTCATTCGCTTCACTAAGAAAAGACGTCGTATTAACGAAAATTTTGAAAATCAAACCCAGGTAAAAAAGCTGAAATTTTCACCACCTCATGATTTATTTGGAAATATTGTACTTATGGAAAATAGACTATTTAACGATTTGTTTGATAATGGTAAAATGGCGAGAGAATTTAAAGAATTGGAGGAGATAGGATCCGGTTATTGGGGCGTAGTACTAAAAGCAAAAAATAATAATGATGGTGAAGTTTATGCAATCAAATGTATTCCACTGAATTCGTATGAAGAATCAATTTTTAAAGAGCTGAAAATTATGCGTCAATTGAGTGGAAAATATGTAGTTCAAACAAACGATTCATGGCTTGAAGAAAACTATATTGGTAAAGGTGCCTTGGATAATCCCGAGAATATGTCAATAGACAAAAATCATGTGATATATTTGCCTGGAAAATCTTTATTACTACACATTCAAATGGAGTATTGCCCTAAAACTCTAAGAGAGACAATAAACCAGATAAATATTGAATTAAATCAAAAGCCGTGTGAAATAATGACACCGACTGGTTATTTTGTTTCTAGTGAATTATTCAAAGAAGTTGTGGAATGCGTTGCTTTCTTGCATTGCCAAAAGACTCCAATAATTCATCGCGATCTAAAACCTAGAAATATCTTGATAACTTCAGGTACTAATGGAAGATTTGTCAAACTAGCTGATTTTGGTCTGGCAACTTTTCATGAATGTGACGATCAATCACACTCTGCAGAAAAAGGAACTCATAAATATATGGCTCCAGAAGTTCAAAGCACAAGAAAATATGATACTAAAGCCGATATTTATAGTATTGGAGTAATAATTCAAGAGTTGTTCAATATTGACTTGAATGAGTAAATAAACATTTTTTGAAATATATTTTACAGATTAGAAGAACATTATCCAAATCCTTTGAAAGTTCTCCCCCTGGAAACCCCCAATGCCATCTATATCAAATGGAAGGTATCAATGAGTAGAACAAAAATTGTCATGGCATCCAAATTATCAAAGGTGGCCCTTTCGTGTTTTTCGTTAAAAACTAAAAATTACCTTAAATTGATACTATATTGGCGTTATAGCCATAAAAATCTGATAATGGTTTTCATCGTGTAGTACTCAGTTAATGAAGAAGTATACCCACATTTTGAGGCTACTCACATCTAACCATTATTCACACTTACTATTTCTTTTTCTAGTTTTAACTCATTTCTGAGTCAGCGTAATTATAGTTCGAATAAGAGAGTAAAAGTGGTTGTGGTTAGTGATTGAGTAGACGGATCTCCACGAAACGGATATAAAAACTCAAATCATAAAAAAGAAAAAAGTGCGAGTACTAGAGGTGAAACTGCTAGCGATGGCTTATTGGTCTTTCCTGCAAAACAAGTTCCATACAAAACATAGAAAAACATGTTATGCATGAAAGCATTTCATCGCTAGCAGTTACACTCGTAGTATCTAAATAACGAATGTGCTTAGGCTCGAAATTGGAGTATATTTCTTCTTCTCTTATAGAGTACTACACGATGAAAACCATCTTCAAACTTTTATTGTCATTGTTCAAATCATCGAGATCTTTCATTTAATATATATGACCTTGGGGACGCGGTGAGAGAGACCCCATAGGATTTTGTTTTTGTCCTTTACAGTTTTTAGATTTTAATAAGCATTGAATCTTATTGTATTACTTTTATGCGAATATACAGTACCTCTAAAAAAAATTTTTTACACCTGATCCCGCAACTTACAAACACACAGCCGCGTTAAATCGTGCTGATTCTCGCTGTACAAGTATATTCCGGCTACAACATATTTCGTTCTTTTCCTGTTTGCAATCCGCTCATTAACTAATTCCCAAAAAATTATCCTATTTTCAAACTCAAAAGTAAACTAAAACCAAAGATGACTTATTTCATATAACATAGCAAAATTATTGATTGTATTTAAATTATACGTCTTATTTCATCACGAAATGAGCGAACACAGGTAATTCCCCTGTGCAAGGGATTAAAACTTTGTCGACAACCTACTCAGTCGATCGCGAAGAAAACCCCTTAGGGTTTCTCGCTGTGTTAGCCTAGCTTTTAAAATAAAATTATCAGCTCAAATTATTATACTTCAGCTAAAATAAGTTCCCTTTGGTTTTAGCTTATTGATGAGTTTGAAAATAGGATAAACTTTTTGGGAATCAGTTAATGAGGGCATTGAAAACAGGGTAAGGACGAAATATGGTGTAGCCGGAATATACTTGTACAGCGAGAATCCGCACGATTTGACGCGGCAGTGTGTTTGTAAATTAGCGGGATCAGGTGTAAAATTTTTTCAGAGGTACTGCATATTCGCATAAAAGTAATACAATAGGATTCAATGCTTATTTAAATCTAAAAACTGTAAAAGACAAAAACAAAATCTTATAGGGGCTGTGTTTGAAAGGATGAATTATGGTGTCCTGTATACTCCAGATAAATTTAAGAATATCATGTAATTGATTATAAGTTCAATTTCAAACAGTTTGTTATTAATATAAAAGCTATTTAATGGATAATTTTCTAAATAGATATGAGGAGGTACTAAAGAAAATAAGTGCGGGCTGCGATTCTATACTGAAACAGAAATACTCAGGAGTTTTCAAATTAACACGTGCAATGAGGGAATTGCAACACCGTAAACGACCTAATTGTGATCAAATTCTCAAAATTGAAAACTCATGGGCTTTAAATTGTATTGAGTTCAAAAAACTTGTTGAAAATTTCGATCAATCAGGAATACAAGATAAATTTCACATTTCATTCATAAGTGAAAAATTGAAACACTCAAAAAAATATCCTCAACAAAGGCCAGCTGATGCAGATATTAGTTTCTATTCTTCTGATTACTCAAAAGAGAATGAATATGTAAACGAATTCGAGGAATTGTATTATATAGGTATTGGTAATTTCGGTCTTGTGGTCAAAGCTAGGAACAAATTTAACAATGAATTTTATGCGATTAAAAAAGTCCCTTTAATTGAAAATCAAATTAAGCCTATTTTGACAGAACTCAGAGCAATTACTAGACTGAGAAGTGATTATTTTATTCAATATGAAAGTTTTTGGATAGAACATAACTATGTTTTGATGGAAAATTATAAAGATGAAAACCTTCGCAATTCTATAATCAAACCTAACCATGTCATTTTTGATGTTTTCAAGACTTATTTGTTGCACATTCAAATGGAGCTATGCTTTTGTTCATTGAAGAACTTAATCGAAACAATAAATCAAGAAATGAACCAAAAACATAAAGGAAAGCTAGCTTTAATAAGTTATTTCATAGCGAGAGAGCTTTTTATTGAATTATTAGAAATAATGAGTTATTTACATCAACAAAGTCCCCCCGTTATTCATGGAGACTTGAAGCCTAATAATTTCCTCATAACTTATGGATTGAATGGTAGATTTGTTAAACTTGTTGATATAGGAATAGCAAAAGTTCAAGTATTTGAAGATAGGATAATTAAATATCACGCAAACAAAACGATGAAATATTTGGCACCAGATCTTGTCAATGAAAAATTCAAAACAATTGATCAAAAAACTGATATTTACAGTTTGGGTGTTATTATTCAGAAATTATTCAACTTTAACATAAAAAAGTAAGATATAAGACATTAATAACTTAAAAATAATCTAGAATTTATTATGTTATGTCTTTTGAAGGTCTTTAAGCGAGAAAAATAATCAATTATTCATTAATAATTACAAAAAAATATTCGAATTCG
>JAQFZT010002094.1:0-12588 GCA_034696325.1 Camisiidae sp. | reverse complement strand
CTCAAACCACTCCAAACAAATGCATATCAAAAACACAAGAGTCATATAATTTTGACTCATTTAATGCTGAAGACGGGCCAAGAAGTCTTACCCGAAACTGTCCATAAAGTCTACAAACATTGTGTTAAAAGTAAGAAAAGTTTTTCAATTATTTAATCTTAATGAATGAGTTATAAACATTTGACTTTATCTTTATATTCAGAAGATATGATCAGAGACAAATTATTATTTGAGAAAATAGAGGCTCAATTATTTGAGTATTTATTTGATGAAAATGTTCGAATTATTTGAGTATTTAATGTAAATTATTTGACAATATTTTGAATTTTTATTGATATATTTGAATGATACTAGCCGTTCCCGTTGCTTTGTAACTTATATTTGAATTTAAATCAACTTCTCTTCTTTATATGATTTTAAAAAAAGAAAATTTAAATTTTAAAAAAAAGTTTTGGTCTCGAACATAGAGATAGTGTAAAAATGCATGTACATGTATTACGTGATGCGCACGCATGAAGACAGATACCACCACCACTACACGGACATAAAATTTTTAGTAATCAAGATATTGCATTTCAAACAATTATATTCAGAGAATTCTTTCCTAAACTTCTATTCTATTAATAAATCACATGAAACTTTAAATTGCATTGAAATAGAGTGAAGCCAAACATTTTAAGCTTTTTACAGTTTGAGTATAGTTCATAACTTATTTTTTGCTATCTTTAAATTACGGCTCTTTTCTATAGTTTTTTACAGTATTCTTTCGAATTACGAAAAAATTATTTGATATTATTTGACACTATTTGATCAAATTTTATTTGAAATTATTTGATAAAAATAAAATTATTTGAATTTATTTGTTTAAATAATAATTCGTCTCTGGATATGATCCAATTAAATATACTTTATTTTTAATTTAATAATTTTTTTATTAAGTTTAAAGAGGTTAAACATTATTAACAAAATATTAGTAGAATGACACAATATTTAACAAAAAATTACAGAAATCTCAGCTATTATTGTTAGTTCTAAGCATAAGATACATATTCTGTAGTAGTAGTTCTGTAGTGTAGAGTCTCTAAAATATATAATGCAGTGTTTGACTGATGTAAGCAATCGTCTCCTGCTATAAAAACAGTTTATAAGACCTAAAACATCCAAAAATACATAAACAGATCATATAAGTCCTAGTATGGCATCCGACTTGTTATTGGAAGACTTTCACAAACTGAAGCATAATAATAAAAATTCATTAAACAGTATCTTAATTTGAATTAGTGGTGGGTATTTTCGAGATTTGAACATTTATTTACCTCGAGACTCGGTTGTGTCTCGACTATCTCTCAATTTTTCATAAATGAATTTGAAGGCATATAATATAAGAAAAAAAACTGTATAGAAAATTATATAAAAGAATTTGAATTTAGATATTGTGTTGAGTAATACGAGGAAGGATTGGGAACAGTGTTTAGTATTTTGAGCGACCACATAAAGGAGATCCTCATTTTCGTCATATTTATATTTGAATTGAAATTTGCAGTCGTCGTCATCAATGAAGACGCAAAGCTGTTCTCCTTCTAGTACTTCAAATTGTGAAGTTCCGATTGGATCAATGGAACAGCTATTACATGAGTCTTCATCTAATGGTCCCGATTGATGAATACGGCACTCAACACATACTTTATATGTTTCGCATTGAGATTTACAAGTGGGACACTCTTCACAATACTGTCCTGTATATTGTTCGTCACCACTCGACTCGCATATACAGACACCACAAACACATTTTCCGCGTCCATTACATTCTCTATTAGTTCGCGGGTCAATGCAATCAATGTTAGACTTTTTAATACATTCACTACAAGTCTCTTTCGAAGTGCACGGATTACTATTTGATTCATCACTTTTAACTCAAATAAAATGATTGAAACATTAATCAAATTCATAGAGAAAAATATCTTATTTCAGGAATTTAATGCATATAAAAATTAAATATAGTTTTATCACTTACTTTGTGATAATGAGGCAGTGATTATGTATAATAATATTAATAATGTGTAAAATTTATTCGTCATTTTTATTCAAATAAATGTATATCTTCTTTAAATTTCATGTGAAAAATAGATGAGAGATTTCGTTTGTATTGAAATAACTTTCCTGAAAGAAAAGATATTTTCAAGAAAATGTGTGCAAAAGTAATTACCAGAAGTTATTTGAGTCATAGAAAGTCATAAATTATTTTTAGCCCAAATATTCGTAAACTATTTTAAAATAATCGATAAAATTGACGCCTAATTTGCATTTTGGCACCCAATAATGCTTATTATTTCATATGAATTAGTTTTGTTTCAGAACAATACTATTTTTATTGAAAGAAAATATTAAGTTAAAGTTTGATGAAAAAATATTTAAAAGATTTGATTTATAAAATATAATGCCTTAACTTGAATATACAATATAAAAGAGGAGCTTTCTTACCAAGAGTTGGATTAAAACTATCACAGTATGAGGTCTGCGGGCAGTGTAGGACTTGACAGTACCTTAAGTTTTGCCGCTTAAAATGCAAATATTTAATATATTTTTTATTAAACTATGCATAGCATCTAATTCAGAGAAGTGCAGTTGTCTCTGATCATCCTTAAATTGATAAAAATCAAAACAAATAAATAAGTTCACACTTTTAACTATTGAATCAAATCTAAAGTTCGATCAAACTTTTCTCAACCATTATGTCTTCGGACACATTCATAAGCGCTATTCAATTCAATTGAAAAAGGAGTTCAGCCTCTGATTAGAAACATTTATATATAAATATGAATATATTTTTTGGATGAAGTTTACCTTAAATTAATTCATTTTTAAAACTTCTCTTGAGTTATATCTGTTTTATATGATAACAATAATACATATCAATTTATAGTTAAGAATTGGGGTTTCACTAAAATCTTAACATTCGATAAGTCAAACACTCAATTAGTAATAAAACATTTGAAGCTTGAATTGATTGACATTAAAATTTAATTAAATATTGATATTCTTGTTTTAATGGACAAGAGATAACTTCTTATTAGACTCTTCATAAAGAAAGTCTGTTATCTTAAATTGTGATTTTACTAACTTTTTGATCAGATTAAGACTAAGCATTTAAGAAAACTTTGAAAATAAATAAATTTAACGTAAACTTATCCCAAATGAATATCCATATTATGATATTTCTCAATAATCATATGACTGAAACGACTTTATTTGTAATCTATTATCAAATTATTTCTTAATTTAAGGATATAATAATATATAATTTATAAATGTTAAGCAATCATTAGTCCACTTCAAATTGCCTGAACCCTGTTTTCAATCCCCTAATTAGTTAATTTCCAAATAATTTATCTGATTTTCTTGAGAAAAAACTAAAATTAAAATGATTTGAACACAAATATATGAAATGAATAAAATAATATAAAATATATTGAAATTAAATTGATAAATCAAAATGATAGCTCCATTGCGCTAAAATGTAAAGACTCTGTTTATGATGAACTATCTTGAGCTCATTCTTCATCTAATGAGGGTTTACCAATTGGTGGTACCCTTCATTTTTTTAGATTGTTTAAAATTGGATTATGTTGTATTAAAGTCAAAAATAAAATCGAAAATCAAGTCAAAAATATGGAAATCCGAGCTTAAAATAATACCTACTCTACTTTAGGCTCAAATCATATTTTATATAAACATGTCTCAAAACACAGGTAATAGAAGCTCAAGAGAACATTTGTCTCACAGAAGAAGCAGTCCTTCATTGCATGACTCGATCAAAGATTTAGAGAATATTTACTCTCGAATCACATCAAAATCAAAGTAAGAAATTAATAGATTAACGAAAGATTGCAATCGATTGAGAGTTGAACGCAATCGACAAAAAGTTGAGTTATCAGTACTTAAGACACAAAAAGAGGAATTCACCAAAAGGTCTAATAATACGATTAAAAAATTGGAGGAAAACATCAAGAAATTAAGTGAAGAAAAAGAAAAGATTTGGATTGAATGCCAACAGAAAGCGAAAAATTTGATGAATACGAGAAAACATCTAAAAGTATGAGAGAAAAGAGAGTTATAAACAGACAAAAAAATTGAAATCATTAAATTAGAAACAGATTTGAATAAAGAAATCAATATTAGAAAATTTGTTGAATCGAAAATATTATTCTTGTTAATGATAAGGAGGAAATAATTAATAGATTGGGTGAAGAGAAGAATTCGAGATTCACTTAATTATCAATCGATGGTTAATGAATTGAAACAAACGATTGATAAACATGTGAAAGAAAAGAATGATTTGAGGAACAGATTGAATGTTGAGATGAAAAAGAGTTCAGAAACTGTTGGTTTGAAACGAGATGTGAATGAAACATGTATTGATTTGAACGTAAGACTTAAGATTTACATTAAGACTAATAGTGAGCACATGAGTAAAGAAGTTATAATTCGAGTTTAAAACAAATAGTTTTACTGAAGAAACAGAAATCATATTTCAAAAGATGTAATAAAACAAATGTGCGTTCAGTTCAAAAAGCTTTTGAAACTATTTTTGTTTTTTACTTATATTTATTTATTTTCTCATTTATTAGATTAATAGAAAAGCAAATTTTTGTCCACTCAATGTCTATATGTTGGACAACAAAAGTTGTTGAGTAAAACTTCCCCAAAAATACATGAATACGAATGAATTGAGAAAGAGATTCATTGATTTTATTAATGATGAGACTAATCGACTAAACTTTGAGAACACTAACTTAGAGCTGAGCTCAGAGGCTTAGTTTCTTAAGATTTGATTAGGCTCAGCTCAAGGCTCGCCACCGAGCCTGAAAAGCTTGAGCCTTGTCGAACACTGAATATTATTCGAAACCTGTAGCAGTGATGGTAAAGCTCAGCGTTAATGTTCACTGATTTTGGCGCTCACGCTCATGCTCGGGGGATCGAGCGTTCTAGCAAAATGAAACGCTCGCTATCAAGCATTAAACATCACTGCTCTGTAGTGTTCATTCTGTAATAAAATTAGTTGTTGAGACGATTAGTCATTTGCATAAATCGATAATACAATAATGGTTAATGAGATAATCATTAAAACCATTAGTCAATAGCGTAATAATTTCAGCATTCATTTTGATCATTATATTGATTAAGTATGAGAAATACGATCTGTTCTTATCTGTGACTTATAATAATCATATTTATAACAATAGATTTTAAGTTCTTAAAAATTACTCAATAAAATTCTTGCTTAAGCTCATTACAGGAGTAGAAATTATTTGCTATACAGTCATTAATGACTTGAATTCAATCCAATTAATCCTTACGAGGGTTTGGATAATTTTGAAAGAGATATAAGTAAGTTACACATGTCTTCACATCATACAATAGAAGATTATATGTTGAGGAAAAGATCTAAGAGAAAAAATTTGATGAAATGGATTTTGAATTTGATTTGTTGGATTTCAGCACTAAGATATCTATCCATATCTTTAATTGATAGAAAGATTATCAAAATTATTTTTGCCGATTTTACATATCTATTGCCTCAATCCAAGATAATATCATTATTACTTGGACTTCTATCGCAGGCAATGGCAGTCTCAGGTAAGTATCCAATATCTATCTTCATTTATTTAAATTTTATCATTCTATTCTTGTAACATTATTCAGAGAATACTAATTTATTTTCAATAATATATGTATTGACTATTTTAACTCTCAATCACTGTTTAATAATTTTTTAATCTTAAGTGACTTTTAAGTATTTTTCAAAGTTTGAATCTATTTATAATAGAAAATTTACTCGAAATTGATAAAAAAAAATTGATTCAGACAAGCTTGTGTTCTGTTGAAATATTTAATTGTTCATTTCATATGATTTTTTTGAAGGATTTTATTTTAATTATCTTGAATTCAAATACGAAAGTGTGATTCATCGCATTTTCTACAGCATAAGATATGTCGATGGCTTTTCACTGTTTAAAAAATATTCAAAATTATTTGTCATGAGATGCAAATGGGCAGCTCTGATATTCAAACTGTGTACACTTTTTTTTACATTATATGTAGTCCTGGTATACACAGTTTTAGCGTCCAATGCTTATTTTGATTCGGATATGGGCTATTCTTTGACGATTTGTATTATTTGGTTATTGTTGTCTATAATGAACATTTATTATGCAACAGCGTTTATCTATGCTAGCATGTTCATCACTTATATTACAATCCTTTATTTCAAATATCGATTTCGTCAAATTTCGGAATTACTTCCTTATTATTTAAAGAATGGTAAGTTTAATCGAAAATTTAAATGCAATAAGTTATCTAAATGAATAAAATATATTTAAATCATAGTAATTACAAATGATAAAAAAAGTTATACAAAGAATTTATTTATGAATGTTTTTTAAAAGGAAGAAAATCGTTAATGAAATTCATATTGATCGAACATGAAAACTGCTGCAAACTTATTTCACAACTTAACAGACAATTTAAATATTTCTTATTAATTTATTACTATATTTCAGTTCCAATATTTAATTTTTTCGTAATTCTTTCGCTTTCTGATCAATTCGATCCCTTTACGCGGATGTATATTATAATTGCAATAATCATTGGTTTATTGTTTTTGATTTGTATAACTTATTTCATTTGTTCTGTTCCAACCATAGCTCATAGTCCTTATACACGATTGAACTCAATAATAGCTACAAAAAAATTGACTCTAAATTGAAACTAAAAGTTTGTAATTTGATAGAAAAGCTTTCTGGACCTGTCATAGGATTCTATTGTTATGAATTATTTCCATTCACTAATTATGAGTTTTATCTTTTTATTGATAATTGTGTAATGAATTTTATTTTGATCTTAGGTTTAGTTTGATTTTTAACAAAATAATTTCAAATTACTTTGTTTTCAAAAGTATTACAGTATTTTCAAAAAGTGGTTTAATAAACATCTATTCATAGGTCTAATTTAATAAGCATTGATGACAGAAAAATATAATTTAAGGAATGAGCACGTATTTAGCCATTTTGATAACGCATGTCTTTTTGTTTCAAGAGTTATTAAGCATTTGGAAGAACCTTTTTATTCAAACTCTATTGTTATGAATTATTTCCATTCACTAATTATGAGTTATATCTTTATGTTGTTAATTGTGTAATGAATTTTATTTTGATCTTAGGATTAATTTGATTGTTAACAAAATTATTTGAATATCCTAATCTAAACCTGAAGATTCAATAAATGAGGGGATGCCAAAGAAATGATATTTCTGAGAAATAAATTAAAAAATAATAAGATCTCTAACTTTTTGTTATAGAGCATACTCTTTGTAGGGTTTGTCAAACTATTACCTCAAATTTGATTGTTTTTTACTTTATGAGTTATATATTGATAGATAAGATATTTAGAATCGAGCGCTCAAATGATTTTAATTTTTAAATCAATCCCTACTTTAATGATAAATAAGTAAAAATATTTGCAAATATCATTTCTTTGGCATCCCCTCAAATTAAAATTAAATGAATATTATTAGATATCTGTGGTGTTATTAGACCTACATATTTGGACTGTAATCCCATAATTTAATATTCTTATCCACTCTCGATTGCAAAGGAATGTCAGCTAAAGGAAAGTTTCAACTTTTGGAAAATCATGTTTCATAACAGCATAAGGTTTTCCATTTCAAAGGTTTTCATTTACAATTCTATAATGCAATTAATTGTTGAGACGATTAGTCATTTGCATAAATCGATAATACAATAATCATTAAAACCATTAGTCAATAGCGTAATAATTTTAGCATTCATTTTGATCATTATATTGATTAAGTATGAGAAATACGATCTGTTTTTACCTGTGACTCATAATAATTAATCATATTTATAACATTAAATTCTAAATTCTTAAAAATTACTCTATAAAATTCTTGCTCAAGCTTATTACTGAAGTAGGATTTATTTGTTATATAGTCATTAATGATTTTTTCTTCAAAATTTTATAGAAAAATCTATATTTTACTTTTAATTCTGTTTATAATCATTAATTTCTAGAAATTTTGATTTGCTATTATGACAGTAATTGACATTTATTATGAGTTTTCGAATTATGAATGTTATAATATAGCATAGATATTCTATGGATATTTAAAAAATAGTAAGTTTAATCGAAAATTTAAATGCAATAAATAGATAGTTATCTAAATGAATAAAATATATTTATATCATATATCATATATCATTACTATAGTAATTACAAAGTATAAAAAAGTTATACAAAGAATTTATTTATGAATGTTTTTCAAAAGGAAGAAAATCGTTAATGTTCATCATCGTTGTTGTTCATCATGAAATTCATATTGATTGAACATGAAAACTGCTGCAAACTTACTTCACAACTTAACAGACAGCTTAAATATTTGTTATTAATTTATTACAATATTTCAGTTCTAAACTTAAAAATACTAAAGGATAAACTCATATAAAGCACTGCAAACACATTAGGCTTTCAATAAACACGCTGTTTTAAAATAAATGTTAATTCTGTTTAATAAATAGTAAATTTATTAAATAATGGAATTTTTGAATAACATTTATTGGAGAAGAGGTCCTCACGTCTCGCGATAAAGCCAATGTTATGTCATTACTCGAAATTCCAGCTCCACATAAATTAATTATCATATTTCTCTCTTTGATATCAATCGGTTGACTTCTTCACTTTTTATTAGCATTACTCATAGATTCCAACAGTTTCCGTCTAGCTCTATCTCTTTTAACTGATGGTTTACCTGTATGATTAAGAAATTCATTGATTTTAGTCACATCGTATTAATTAAGACTCTTTAATTTATCCTCTAGGAGAGTTATTTTACTATCTTTATACTCTATCTCCTCATCCATCTTCTCTCCAGTATCAACAACAATCTCACGGAGTTCTAGCTCTATACCTTTCATATATACTTTTAGACATAATTAACTTCTCACGATCATTAAAATGAGCACAATCACTCTTGATTTTACTGTTTAAATGTTTCATTTCATCCTTATTAACTAATGAAACAAGACTACTTTCGGACACAATGTTACTCATTTATTACGTATATCTTTTACACTTTATAAAGTTCTTTCACTCAATACTGTCTTTGGCTTATTATTATTAAACAAACTAGTAGTTATATATCACTATTTATCATAAAATCATAGTTTATAATTGCTGCCTTTTCCACTTCAGAGAGGTCGTTAGGAGATACAAATCTACCTCTTGAAGTCAACTTATCAGTACCTTTATTAATCTTTCTATTTACAAGTACCTCATAAGGTTGCCAGATTTTCGAGAGCCTAAATCTGTACAAAAATAAGCAAAGGGGGGACCAAGGTATGATTTTTCAGTTATAAATTTCCTTGGGGAGAGTATACACCAGGCTTTCTTAAACCGCGGCCCGCGGGCCAGGTCTGGAGGCCCTAAGAGTGTTCCTACGAATTGTTCAATATGTGAAAAGCTTTGAGTTTTAACTCATTTCGAGAATTCATTTTATTTAGAAAATTGAATTGCACTGTAATGTGATAAAATTTTATTGATCTGCCTTTCAACAACTATTACTCCAAAATATATACACTGTACACAATAAATAGTTTGATTGATAAACGATTTTTAAATTCATAATTGACGAGTTACTGTTGATAACCTTAACGTCAATTTGAAAGAAAATGTACTCAATGCTTTTTAAAGATTCAATGACTTGCTTTACTTAAATATACAGTATGGTTACAGTTTTTAATCTACAAATCAATATTTTTTCAGATCAAAAACTCAATTATAAAATTGAAAATTTTCTTTTTAATTTCTAGATCTGTACACTTCAATGTACAGATGAAGGTCTAATCTTAGGACTGTACAGAGACCACCAAATCTGTACAATACAGATCAAATCTGCACATCTGGCAACCCTAGTACTTCATGACGATATAAATCTTCATCTTCATATTTAGATATTTCATATTACGCTTAAGACTTGATCTGATATCCCTATCATCTTACAAAGTTGTGGTTTTATTAGTTCAGGATGTTCTTCTTTAGCTTGAACAAACAATAAAACCTTTTTCATTAACATGTTTTTACGTATATCATCTGGTACTATTGTGCTCGTATACTTTATACTATTCAACTGATCTTGCATTTAATACTATTTAAATCTTACCTTAAATACATTCGAAACTGATCGAACCTGATCGAGGCAATGAACTTAAATTGACCGATTTAGAACAATATTTTTTTTACAACTGGTCGAATCTGACCTAGCATGATTAAAACAAAAGATTTGAACATTAAATAGATATGTATGACATTATAGGTAGAAATATATAAGAATGATATTTCATAAGAATTAAGGTATTAACTTTCAGAAAAAGCTCTTTCATATTGTTGGATCGGCTAAATATGCGTTTCTAAAGTTTGTTAAATACTTCAGCTTGTATTCTTCAGGTGTAATGTTTTTTTTCTTATAAATGATTGTATTTAGGCTATCAATTGGTTTGTTTGACATTTAATAAGGGTTGGAAATGTTATCAAGCTGCTTGAAACGGTATATAACATTCAATTAGGTTCAGAATCCCATAGAATATAATGGTAAAGGAGTAAGTGGTATGGTATTTTTATGGGGATACCCTTTATAACAAAAGTTTATGGGAAGTTGATACGCAGTACCACATCATTTTACTTAATGCAATTTTTATATTTTTAAAGAAATTACTGCTTTCTTTAAGGAGTATTCTTAACTCTCTTTTACATTGTAAAATGCAGATTTTTTCCGAATACCGAAATGCTTTATCCCTGCATCTGTAAAAATGGAGACATCTTACAATAGAAATGAAGATTTTAATCTGAGGAAAATATATTTAACTTTAAGTGAATAGAAATATGAAGAAATACGTATATAAGAAGCGATTTCCTTGAATTAATGTAACATGAGTTTACTACACTTAATTAAATATATCAAAATTGATAATGTTGCCAAGTCAGTAGAAAGAATAACTCTTCTTTAATGCCAATATTTACCTCCAATACCATTGAAGCGTATCTAAGTTACCAGATAACTTTATCTGTCTGGACTTTTATAGTAACAAAGAAAATAAGTGGTAAGCAAAATTTGTATTTTCCCAAATATCATAGATAAATACTGATTTCTGAATTAATCATATTTAACTTTTTAATTCATAATCAATCATTCGATTCAATAATAATTTTTATTTATCAAAATAATTTATGAATAATAAAATTATAAAATCAAAAATAACTTAAATATCTAAAAATAAGTTTTATTCAAAACGTAAATGAACAATTTAGTTTTTAAATTTGATGTAAATGCTTTTATTTTAAAATAATATCGATTTACAAAATGATACCTATTTTGATGACCCGTGTAAACAAAATAAGGGCCTCAATAATTAGAATCCCCTAGAATCCCAGAATTTCATAGCAGTTAAGAGAGGTCGAGGGAATTATTAGTATTTAGTAATTGTATTTGGTCATAGTATTGTATGATTTATTCTCAATTTTCAAGATATAGAGGTACTCAACATATGAAGGGTTCCTTTAATGCATTTTCTATGAAGTGCGGAACGGACCCTAAAGTCATGCTCAATATAAGAAGGGATTTAGCATACAAAGGTTCTCAACTTTACATGTCTTAGTAATTTTAAGTTTTTCAAAAAAGAGTGTCAGTAATTTTATATAAAAATTAAAAGCCATTAAGTGACTGTAATGATTCCTTATTTCATACATGAATAACATGTATAGAATTAAAAAGAGACAGTTAATAGATATTAATTTTTGTAAAAAATATTGGACGCTCTTTTTCATTAATCTTCCAAATATACATAACTGTGAGAATGAAATAATCATATCTATAATATTTATTCTTGTTATCTTTAAGTATTAGTGTAGATTACAACTATTTGGTTCGCTGTAGTTATTAAAACGTTATAAAATATATTTTGCGTTAAGTATTATTCAGTATTTTTAATTTTTATTCTCTTTATTCAAATAAAATAAAATAAAGAATAAAATTTAAAATACAAGGTAAATTACAATGAGTGGAAAATTATTTTCTACAAGAAAATTCTTTGGAAATTTATTTTTTAAAAAGGGTATGCTTAAATTTAATCAAATCATAATAATTTAATGATATTTTAACTATTAATTAAATTTCAAATCAATAATAGATTTTAAAAATAAATCGTAATAGTAGAAAACATTTATCTATAATTTTAAATATAATTTTATAATTAAGTATATTATAGCAAGACAAGCGTTTTCGCATATATATTAAATGTGTGTATAAAAGATTAAATTTATGTTTATATATTATAATCATAACTGAAATAAATAAATGATTGATTGATTTAATAAAAAAAAATTGATATAACAGTTTTAAGATAGAATTTTAAAATTGTTATGGGATTTATAATAAAATATTTGGTCAATGGCTACTAAATGGGCGCAATGACCATAAAAATCTGGAAATGATTTCATCATGTAGAACTTGACGAGAGA
>JAQFZT010002093.1:0-12590 GCA_034696325.1 Camisiidae sp. | reverse complement strand
CAAATTAAAGGTCGAAAAAACAAATGTTGACTTTAGAGCAGAACGTGAGTTAAGAGACAAAAAAGAAAGAGAAGACGCGAAAGCAATTCAACGCAATTTAAAACAAAAAGAAAAAGAAGATTTGAAGAAAAAGGAAGAGATGGCAAAACTTAAAAGTTATGATTATGTTATGAAAACAGAAAACATGAAAACCAATCAGGTATTCAACCATAAGTTGTAAACCATTGAAATTAAGTCTTTAGACACTCCTCGCTTTGCCTTCACTTATTATAGCAAAAAGATAATTAAACACGTGATCAATAAGTGAAAGATGTCTCAAAACTTAATTTCAATGTTTTGCTTAACCTTAAGTTTATTCATTATCTTTTGATTTGAAGGATGGCTATGATTCTGACGATTTCATGTGAGAGAAAGCTTTTGAAAGCCTACAGATTTATAACGTGTTTTGTTATAATAAATTGGTTTTTTGTATAAATTTTTTATTGACTTGAATCGACTATCAAATACTTATACCTGTATTTTGTTTCTAATCTCTTTCACTGTTGACTTTTTTAAATTCAACGATTTTTTCGAACATATATTCGAGGACTGATTTCGCAGATTTGGAACCAGTTGTGGCATCACTTATGCCTAATATTAGCCCACATTCTCTTATAAAATATTCCAAATCATTGTCAGTACATTTATTAGCGATTTGTGTGAGTCGTGTAGGTATTGAACTGAAGGCGTCGTCCAAATCAAATAATTCTAGACTAGGTTTTGAAAGCTCTCTAAAAGTTGGGGGGAATACAGCCGGTTGTAAAGGTGGTAATGGAGTCTCGAATTGCGGTTTAATCAGTTTGAGTGGTTCCCTATCCATCTGTAACTCTTCATATGCTTTGAGAACTTGAGGCAGTCCTGAATTGTTCAACTCATTGATGGTCTTCGAAAAGAGTTTTGCGTAATCTGAAGGCAATTCTTCACTTTCTTCTAAACTAGAGAAGGGCTGCTCTGATAATAACTCAATGTCTGGTATTGTGTAGTAATCGGAAATTTCAGGATTTTCCGCATCTATTGCATTAAGACTAAAGTTGGTGTCAGTGAAAAACTGCAATATAATATCCTTTAGTAATGAGTTATCTTCCTTTTCAATGTAGGCGTCAGTAAATATTTGATTAGAACCCAACACAACTATTTTACCACCATTTGCTTTATCATTATAGAAGGCACAGGTCGGCCTATTTAAAGGAAATGAAATGGATCCCGTCGATAACACAGCAATTGCCGGCTGAGCCACATTCAGTGTGGCTCCAAATGGATAAACATAATTAATAGTCTGTAAGCGATTGTTTTCGTCATTGTTTCCATTGGCAACTCTTTGCAATTTGATTGCGCTCTGCAATAGCCCTCTATTAAGTATACCGTTTCCGATATGAGCTTCTTTTGGGTGGAAATACTTGTAATACGCAGTTCTCACTACAGAATCTGTATTAAGTAATTCATTTTAATTTCATATTCATTCACAATCGTATCATTTTAAACGATAAATTATTTTCTGTCAGTTAAGTTAGCTTTTGGTGCAGTAATAATGACAAGAGTCTCAAACCGAGGCTGAGGTTAAATGTAGTGCTTTTCCAGACATAAGTTATCATTTAAAAGGATCAAGACATAATTACAAGTGATAGACTTGCATCATATACGACATACCATTATTAATAGCAATGCCATATTCTTCTAATAAGAAGTTAATATTAGTTCCAACTTTTTTCTCTCCTCCCTCTCCTATCATTACAAACAGTTTTCCTCCGTTTTGCACATATTTACGTAAATGCTTAAACTGTAAATCAAATTTAAACATCGATATATCATGTTGTCATCATAGTTTTACATAAATTTTGCAATTCATACTTCAGTTTCAGTGTATTTTGCTTTCGGCCCTGAGATGACAAAGATTGCCGTTTGCGACAAAATCTCGTTATTTATCTCTTCCTTATTGCTAAGTATCAAATTATTAAATATCAAAAATAGAAAGTCTTCACATGTATATTGTTGTGAACTTGACATTTCAAAATGATGCCCAATATATAATGATTTAATTCAAATAATACCTCATCACTTTCCATCCGCTTGTCTTAAGTCTTCTTTGCAATGTTTTATATCCATCATTGAGAGTGAACTGAGGATTCTTTGATATGTCGAATACTATTATATTTCGGGTATTGCTATCGCTGGGTTTGTTGTTTGGATTGCTCTGCATAATAAAAAGTTTTAATTAGTTCTTTGACCACAACCAACAATTTTGTTAGTCAAATGACATAAACTTTTATAACTTATGCCATAATACTATTATATAACAGACGCGTTGTAATTGGGATTTAAACTAATTATAAAAATACCGAAAGTTATGAGCTATTAATATTAGACGGAAAAAAGCATGAATAAGACATGATAATATAAAAGCATAATGGGTTGAATCAACCCATCACTTTAGTATCACTATCAGCTTCTATCAAATTTACAACCATTTGACATAAACCAAAAGTCTATGAACCATCTGTTCATGTAATTTATATATACCTCCAATACCATTATGGATGAATTGACAGATAATCCTAATTTTGCGAATTAAATTTCACTAATGATTGTTTGTTATTTGATTCTCTGTATTGATCTGAGTTGCTAAGGGTGATTGCCTTCCAAAGTTGCATCATGAGGGACCACAAATTCTCTCTTATATTCCGAATAGAAACCATAAATCTATTCTAGGAATTATGGAAAATCCAAAGTTTTCAAAAAAAGTTAACAAAATCCCAGCCTAAAGTTAGAATTACCAGAAAAGTCAAATTAAAGTCAAGGTTATACTTTTCTATAGCAATAATTACAGAATGCGTCTCAAAAAATTTACTTGACTTCAGGCTACGAATATTGTATCACTTATTCCTCAATTCATATATAATTTAAAATTTGAATTTTTGAGCAAATATTACTTTAAAACTAACATAAAAACCTCAATAAACAAGGCTTAAAGTTATTAATATTTAGTAAAGAATGAAGATTTAAATAATATCTAAAAAAGATGATGAGCCAAATTTTCTTATAATCAAATTTCATTCAAAATTTCAGTCAAAAATACTGTGCAAAAAATCTTACAAATAATAAAGTTGCAAATTCAAAAAATTAGGTCATTTTTTTCAATTTATATTTTCAATATTCAATTAAAATAATTTTTATTATTGGAAAACATTTATTATTTCTCAACTTTGATTAAATCCAAAGTTAAGAAACTCGAAGCTTTGTTTAAAAGTAAAAATCTTATACATTTAAATACAATATTAAATTCGATATATATTCGATTATTTAAAATTCGAATTATAAAACCGTATTATTGTTCGCGACTTTATTGTCACGATATTTTGACGGTGAACTAAATATGTCGACCAAATGAAATGATAACTTTATGAATGATCAGTTGCTTTGAGATCTTTGAACTCAATACTATCGCTATTGATTTGTCGATTATTCCGATATAGTATGACATGTCCGCAAATTGATTGGGTTTTAACCGAAAAATAAAGAGATTTAACCGAAAAATAATTACTCATTTATACTGCAGTCTTATAAAGTAACTTAAAAATAATTGGCAGATAATTGGAATCAATGAATAGTCATCATTACTAATAGAGTTAGCTTTGAATTAGAGAAAACACATGAACTAATCTTAGGAAATATGATGGGTTAGAGCTTGAAAAGGAAAACCATTAATTGTAATTCACATACAAAACGGTTAAGTTCTCAAAGACCTTGAAGAGCATAAACCAGAAATAGAAATTGAGCACATATTGTGTGTTCAAATTATTGTCAATTTAATTATTAGAGACTCCGCCAAATATTTATGTGTTAATCTTGTGCTAAAATTAAGTTCATAAAGCATTGTTTATATAAATGTTGAGATTCCAAGTTTTTTGTGTTCAATTTACAAATAATTGGCAAAACTATTGTATGTTTTGCGCCAAATCTGTCTTTTCCTTAAAGTCTGATTCATTAAATTCTAAGAACTACTCAGCACTTCAATTTTCCTACCATTGGAAACGAGTTAACTTGTCTTTGGGTAAAATTTTTTAGTCAGCGCTTTATAACTCAAATACTTCTCTATCGAAAGCAAAATTATAGGGAAATTCGAGTCAAAACTTTAAACTTTTGTAAGATAACAAGACTCAAAATATTGAGTATAATAATTATTTATAACAAAAAATACGGAAAAATATTATTCAATTGTGAAGTATTTTATTGCTGTCAAAGGACTCAAGTCTTAATCGATTTGATTAGTATTTTTGGTTTTATTTCTCTTTCTAAATGTTGATTAAAAATCTAGATTTAGGATAAAAATAGGGATTTAAAGTCTACTCTATTACCTGGTAATCAAAGTGAAGTCGAAAAATTCTAAGCTTAAACTTTTAAATAAGTTTCTATTGATTTTAAAAGCTTGTTAATAGATATTCATGATTGAGATTCTGATTCATAACTTAAAAATAATTTTTGAATAATTGTGAAAAAGTTTGTAGAACTAGTGGTACGCGATTTGAAAAAGTTAGAGAACCAGTTGTTGAGAGTTTAGTTATTAAACTTATTAATAACTTGATAACGAGCATTACTATCGCTGAGCATGTGGTTAGCAGTGAAGTGAGTGACTGACTCAATACAACTTTCTGCACACTCACTAGCAGTGCAGCACATCTGAAAGAGCCATACATTTAAACCCATGCATTAATGTTAGTTTTGAAAAGCGTTGCGAATACTTCAATAGATGATTGTCAGCACTAAATATTTGTAACTCTTTTCAGTTTACTTAAGTTTTCATTGGCCTAAAACACTCTTTGAAAAAGTGCACAATTAAAGTGATATCAACTGTTTTAATGATGTTATTATTATTGCTTTAGTCATAATTTTAATGAATTTATACTTGACTACATTTTGAAAAATGGTAAGTCCTATAATAAAACAATTGTTATTATTTTTATGAGCCGTCATATTAAACATGTTAAATACTTTTGCTATATTCCCGACAAGTAGTAACTTATGAGTTAAAGTGCTCTCAATTCATATCATACACAGAACTGCTATTTAATTAGATATAATGCCATTTCAAGCTCAAGGTCTCAATTGATAATTGAAAATAAATGTCTAAAATTGCGTTAAACATGAATTGATTCTGAAATTGAATACTAAAATTTACTATTATTTAGAGATGAAAACATGCATTAAATAAAGTAGAAGTGATGCTAATAATGTTGATGTGTATGAACTTAATGAATACCTCATTAAATAATAAATTTTCGTGAAAAGTAGTACTAAAAGTTTTGCCTTGAATTGTAAATCAATTATAACCACAATTGTGTCATTACTTGATTTGAAGTTTTATTAAATAAGTAAAACTGCATTAAGATATTCAGTACATTAATCAGTAGTGTTTTCAAGTGAAATAATACATGGATTTTATCGCCAAATGTAGAAGTAGTGAAGGCTCTAATTCATTACAACTCACATAACCTGTTGATACTTTCCATTGCTTTCTATGAAAAGTGGTTTACTGTCGCACTAGTCATACACTTACTCTAGTTTTCGCTAACTATTAGGCTAAGCCTTCAATGTTGGCTTTTTAATAGCTATTCAAATATGTGTTTATAATTCATTTCATTCTATCATTTTAGCAAAAATATCCCGAAATTTTCTCTTATCCACATATTTTCATAAATTCTTCCCATACATGCCTATTGTTTGCAAACTTTATAATCAAATTTCATTCAAATAACTTTTTAATTTTAGGCACGAATTGCGAAAAAGTTGAGCATAAATGTGACCAAAACTATAGTCCATTATTGAGTTTGATCTGAATTATTATTGATTTTGTTTATATATTCAATTTATATATCAATTTATTGATTACAATGTAATTCATATGATAGACATTCTTATATTTCGATGAATAACAGACAAAAACAATGCAAGCTCTATGTTATTGATGGAATTGGAGACAAACTATTGAATTGCAAACATAAATATAATGCCATACATTATCTTGAAATTTCATACATTTGAAAAGCTCTCAAATTGATACACAATCATAACATAAGCTAAAGCATAGTCTTGCAAATCATTATCGTTGTTATTATTTTTCGTAATAACTTTCAGATTACAGTTAAAATGTCAAATTGTTTGTGTTGAAGGACATTATCTTTAAATTATTTTAGTTTCATGTGAATTAATATATAATTCATAATTAATTTTTCATTCAATAATAAATCTAATGAATGAATATTTGCCTCAATCAAGAAACTGAATGATTTGCAAATGTTTGCAATTTTTGACTCGTTTGCAAATTCGGCATAAATCAAATCAATCCACTCAACGTTTATCTTAAGCTAGAGCTTGGCCTCATATTTTCAAACTCAAGGTTAATTCAATGCAAATCAACCCATAATTTTTTTTAATCAAAAGATGATGTGAAAAAACTGTTTTAGAAATTTTTTACTTAATCTTTTAAATGATAAGAATATTTGCATTGAATTGAGAAACGCTGAGAAAGTTTAAATAGCTTTAGGATCTCGAGTTTTGCGAACAGAAACCGCTTTTAAACTATTTGTGATAGAAATTTGTGGCCATAAAATGATTTCTCGCACAAAGTCTCAATTTATCGGATAATTAATAGAGACAATACTGTATTAATTAGAAGGAAATAAAATAAAGATAAAATGCGATGACGTTATAGTTTGATGATGTTTAAGATGATTATTGAAAATTAATAGTAAACTCTTAAATATTTACCGGTAATAAAAATTAATAAAACCACTCGATTTTATTTGTATGATATGATAAGAGAAACTTAATTAGTTTAATGCATTGATATAGAAGTCTCGAGCCTTAAAAATTCTTTGAAGTTGAGATAAAACATATAGAAATCAATTTGGAAACTCAGGAGTTGCCCGAGACCGAGACCGAGACACTGTACCAGCTCTAATGTTCAGATTGCAATTTTCTAATTACTGTATGTCTCAAAACTTGTAAAGTCTTTGACAACATTCTGTTTTCATGACTTATCAAATTTTAATAGAAAATCCATGTTCTATAGCAGTGACGCTTCATTTCACTGCCTTCCCGATAGAGTTGATATTCTAAAACTGTATGAGGGCTCAGATGACCCTTCATTCGGATCTATCATCTGCATCCATGGTTTAGGGAAAGATTTTAGCATTTTCGACAACTCTTTTTGTCGATCGGCTTTTTGAAGATCCGATTTGGCCCTAAACCACTTTATACGTGCCGACCAATGTCTTTAGTATATGATATCAATTCTATAGTATATAGTAAACTGTGTACTATTTAATGTTATTTGTTAAGTAAATACAAAAAGTTGGTTATATTTTCTTGACTTATACCCAGTTCGCCATATCTATGTAGACAAGCTACGTACATTAATTGAGATAACTTGCTTTCGGCAAGTAAAATATCTATACATTGTCTACATTTTAATAACATGCTCTGTGAATTTCGATCACATGATTGTTTGTATCGATTAATCGAAACTCTTTTTTGCCATCAAATATAGATGACATCAATTATTTATTTATAAAGCTTATGCATATTTCAATAATTTTATACTGAACTTTATCCACGTAGACATCGTTCGCCCACCTAAATATGTGTACGTAGACGAGGTCCTGAGCTTTGCACGTTTGCCCTCTAATAGACAAGTTTACGTGGACTAATTGAGACGGCGAACCAGCACAGGGCGAACTGGGTATCATTAAAGCTTTCTCAAAAGTTTAGGTCTATTCAACACTATTCACATGGGGTTTAGTTGATTGGGTCGAGATATTTATCATATAAGTTAATTGTAAAAAACACTGTGAGCTAAATGCAAACTTTTCTCTATTCAATTTAATCAGTCAGAGCCCTAAAGTCGAGTGGGCTTTTGTTTTACCTTTACTTGCGATCTAATTCTCAATGTTTTGAATTATATCAGAATTATATGAGTTGACAACAGAAATACTGATTTATATAATTGAAAAAGTGCTCAGAAATATATTAATTATTATAACTTCACTTTATTACTAACCATATGTGAAGTTCTCTGGGATTTTAATAAAAAAGCATATTTGTATTCATATCCGTTCCAAAGTTAGATATATTTATTCAGATAATACTTATAAGCTTGTGAAGGTTGTCTTTTTGTGTGCAATCATTTTTTTTATAAACCTTTACATTCAGTTTTGCATAATTTAAATTCAAGAATATAGGGAATGGGTTAAGTGACAAAGCAATTGAATCCATAATTCAAACTAAAGACATCTTTATTTAGATATTTTAACAATTATTAATTGACAATCATTTGTCATGCGATAGATTTTGTTTCTTTATTCAATATCTTATAAATATTATTATCATTAATAATTTTTTTGAAACATGTCATGTTTTTGTTTTGTTAGTTGGAAGATAAGAGCCAAAGCCATTGCCCCACTTTTCGACTTGTTTAATAATCAGTAAACTTATAAATAATTACCTTATTCAACAATATTATCATTTCAAAGTATTCCTAATTCGTCGTTTCAGCACATTAACAATGCATGCATTTTAACTTATTGTTAAAAATATTTGTATTATTTGATTGACTCGCTCTGAAGCGCATATATTTAATCTTTATTACACTTTTAACTATTATATCAACTCTAATGCACGCCTTAGAAGACGGTCGGCAACAAGTGTTTCTCTCGTTCCATATAATCATTGCTTAAGTTTTCATGTGAACTATACATAAGTTATAAATACTCCTAAAGTCTGTCCCGTTTCAGTCATGTTCTATTGATTTCTTCAGATCTGATAAAGCATTTTATTGACACGTCTTTATAGTGTAATTGTCTAAAGACAGAGTAACTCTAGAAGTCATTATATATCAATTTTCATACGTTTTCATTCTTCAATTACGCAACTCTTTCCGTAATTAAAAATTAATTTGTTTGTTGATTAAATTTTTATTCGTTTATTTTTCAAGATTCTTCAACAAAAACATTATTTAGAGCCAGATTTTTTCAGTATTTTCAAGAATATCTACAGTTTTGTTGATTCTAAGCTTTGTAATCATAAGACTTTATCTAATTTGATGTCATTTTATGATTTTGGGTACAAATACTATATATTTGCGTTTCTGTTCAATACAACTCTTCATTTTAAATTCAAACTAAATAGTTAAGCACTCAATTGTATGTATAAATAAATGAAAGGAATTTTAAGTGAAAATGTATAACATATTGATTAGTTCTCTGATTTCAAATTACTTAAGAAAAGTGAAAACATTAATTGAACAAAATTAGTGTTTTGGTTATGCATGTTATAGGCTGTGGTCATAACACCAATAGAGGTAAATTCACTTGAGCTAATGTTTTGAAGGTTTTCCATTATAGCCCTACAGAAGAATCTAAGTTTAACCGTTGGTCTCGCCTTTTTCCAAAATATATTGAGGAATGAAACTATTTTTGTACTAACTTTAGCCCTTCTGATAGGGCTCAACCTCTTTGTTCATTAGGTTCAAAACAAACTAACGGCCAACACGTGAGCTTTCTCTCTGAGCTTATGACAGATCTGACACCTTTTCTCCATTAGAATTTAAATCCTTTTAGGCCTTCAACAGAAAATTTCTTCGAAAAGTTTCTCTAATGAATACCAACTAAAAACTGTTTTTGTATGAAAATTACTGAACGGAAAGGAAAGGATTTTGAATAAAGAAATAGTTAATTCTGAGATTAAGAATGTTTTACACGCCTATTTCGGGAATTGATTTGGAAGAATTTTTTTGAGAGAAGCATCTGACTGGAAATGATATTTGGGGACATGTTTCAATCAGATGCTATTCATTGTTTTATTTATTAAGTCAGATGATGTAATTACAGTCCAATTGGAATTGGAAAGCGCTTATCAGCAAAACCAAATAGGGTCTCATACGTACTGTGTGATAACGAAACTGATTAGCCTATAGTTCTGTTGTAGTTGCATATACTCTGCTTCACTTTTTATTTATTTTCCTTTAACACCTCTTTCTATTAGGACTTCAATAAAACTTCTGACGCCACTGAAGTAATTCGTAATATTTCGACCACAATGACTGTTACAGCAAATGTAACACATTCTGAAATATGGGAGAAGAATAAGAAATACACAGTTTATAAAGTGGTTGTGAGTTGTGATGGAAAAACTTGGGTTCTCTATCGTCGCTATAATGAGTTCAGCAAATTGTGTGATTTGGTGAGTAATACTATAAATCATAATTAAGTAAACATTACAAGCATTACAATCTGTTAACTTTGGTTACATTTTCATTAAAATAGATTAAAAAGCAATATCCGTGGCTTTCAAAAGATCTAAAGCTTCCCGGAAAGAAATTGTTTGGTAACAATTTTAGCAGTGATTTCATCAAAAGTCGTCGACAAGGTTTGGATGGTTTGGTCCAAAGAATGTTATCAGAACCACGTGTTTTAGATCAGTGAGTGTTAATCAGTAGAAAGTTTGAAACATAGATTTGATTTTGAATTTTTTTTAAAGTGCTGAAGTCCGCAGCTTTTTCCTATTGGATCGATTGAGTATGAAAGGCAGTAGTGGTGACGAAGAACAAGATCCGTATGACGAATTGACAATCACAGCAAATAGTGAGAAATTAGTGGATTTGGGTCCGTCTGAGAAACATCACGCAAAGCCCAGCGATTTCGAGTTCCTTAAAGTCATCGGCAAAGGAAGCTTTGGAAAAGTTTATTCCGCGCGACACAAAGCAGAAGATACAATATATGCTGTAAAAGTTCTCAATAAGAGAATGATAATTAGACGAAATGAAAAAAATCATATCATGAGTGAGCGAAATGTTTTGTTGAAGAATTTGAATCATCCATTTCTAGTTGGACTCTATTATTCTTTCCAGTCAAGAGAAAAGTTATATTTCGTATTAGATTACGTGAATGGCGGTGAGGTATTTGTGATAAGCTTTTATTACCTTTGCCTTCATCACAGATTTTACATATGTTTTCTCTTTTCAGCTATTTTTCCACTTACAAAAAGAAAGATATTTTGCTGAGCCTCGCGCCAGGTTTTATGCCGCAGAAATCACTAGTGCTTTAGGTAATCGACTTCAGTCATTATTTAATAATCTTATTACAACTCCAGATAAATATTCAATCGAGAATCTTATCAATTTTTCAGGTTATCTACATTCTCAAGGAATTGTATATCGAGACTTGAAACCAGAGAATATATTACTCGACTCTGACGGTCACGTCGTATTAACTGACTTTGGACTTTGCAAAGAAGGTCTTCGCGAACGGGAGACAACCAATACGTTTTGCGGTACACCTGAATATTTAGCTCCAGAGGTCTTACGGAAAGAAGCTTATGATCGGACTGTCGACTGGTGGTGTTTGGGGGCTGTTCTCTATGAAATGTTGTATGGATTGGTAGGTTTACATTACATTTTTATTTATTACTCTTGTATATGAAACTAAACTTATGTTTGTACTCAATTTGAATTATAGCCTCCGTTTTACAGTCGCGATACCGCAGAAATGTATGATAACATATTGCATAAACCCGTTCGACTTCGTACTAATATATCACTCGCAGCTCGCAGTATACTTGAAGGCGTAAGAATAGCATCTCAACAATACATTTAGATTATAATTCATTCATATAATACATCTTTCACTTCCATTTTCTTCAGCTGTTGCAAAAGGACAAGAAGAAAAGACTCGGATCTATGGAAGACACCGAAGAATTAAAACGACACGAATTTTTTAAGCCAATCAATTGGACTGATCTCGAATCTAAGAATATTCCACCGCCTTTTAATCCAAATGTGGTAAGAATTATGATTTGATGATTGAATTGAACGAATAACTAATAATTAACTTTAAATGAATAGAAGGGACACTTAGACCTGAAGAACATCGATCCTGAATTCACACGTGAATCTATTCCAGCCTCGGTTTGTAAGTCACAGGGTTTAAGTGCTTCTTCGAGTTTTCCTGATAATGCCTTCCAAGGGTTTTCATACGCACCTTCGGTCGAACTGACGGGTTGAGACCAATTACTATTAAATCATAGTCTTTCCATATTTACTGAGCTTAGCGGGAAAACTGTTAAATATGGCAACGCTTTGCACACAACTTGTTTTCCTCGAATCCAAACTAAATTCTTGAATCAAATGCAAGTGCAACTAGTCTTCAATTGTTTTAAATTCGGCAAAACTTATTTTTTACAGCCAAATCTTAAAACTAATGTCAATTCATTATCAAATGCTCAATAAGTTTATTACAATTAAGAATTAAATTTATTTTAAATTTTAAAAATGTTAATGTTTTCCAAATCAAATTCAATTATAAACTAAGCATTATATACAGGACATCATCTCATGATTTTGTAATTTTATCATTTAATAACTCTAGAAATTAATATTTTTATTAAAATTTATATCAATTTCAACTGATTTTATTTATTTCTTAAGAATAATTTTCAACATTTCAGCTCTCCTTTGAATTATTTTCATTATTCTTCACTGTCTTGTTTGAGATTTTTTGTTT
>JAQFZT010002092.1:0-12593 GCA_034696325.1 Camisiidae sp. | reverse complement strand
GGATTATAGACATTTGTTTCACTAAATCATTATTTGAATTTATAATCAAACCAAAAATAAATCCTTAAATTTAAATGCTTTGAATGCCATACAGTATAGCGAATAGTTGGTGCTCTGCATAGCCTTAAAAATGCTCAGTTCTATTATATGAGTAGATGAGAGTTATAGGGAGCTATCGCAAAAATGAGGGGTTCAGTAAAACAGGTTTTATTTATTTGATACTTTAAATTTCTCAAAATTTTGTGAGTTATTTTTGGATATTGATTATTGAGCTAAATGTTAAGACAACGTATTTTTTTCTAAAATAAAGTTTAAAATAAAATAAAACGCGTTTCATCGGACCACTCATTTTTGCGATAGCTCCCTATAACTTTTCTCCACACATATAAGATTCATTTATTGAAAGTAATATGAAATAGAGTGATAGCATAGAAATCCAATTACTCATTGAATTCTCTACAAAAAATAGCAAACAAATGTTTATACAAAACAAATTCCTGAACAATTAGATAACTATTAATAAGTTTGACCCCTTAATTTAGAGAATATTTTTTTAAATGTTTAAGTTTGGGTGGTAATCCTCTTGACATATATTTTTATATTAGCTTACAATTGAATTTTCCATAGAATTTAATAATGACTGCTGTAACACCTTTATCACATGTTCCCATAGAAATTGGAATTGAACAGTAATAGATTTGATTCTCAAAACCACCACTAACACTTTCAAATATAAAGTCTTTTTCTGATAAATATATCCATTTTCCAGGAACATATTTTTTGCATAAATGAAGGCAGAGTATCTTAATATTTTCTGCATTTCTCTCATAATTAGGATCAAACACGTTTGCCAAATCAGACATTTTCAAGTATTTTAAAACCTATTACACTCACAAGTCAGTTACGTGGAATAAATTTTATCAACTATTTTATCAACTATAACCATTTTTTTATTAATCATATGATGCTGCGCTATCTGTATGTCAAGTTTTTATGTACTATTGACTTTTCAAGAAAATATCTCTTGAAATTTGGAAGAAAATCATTTGCGAATAAAAGTTTTATATAGGATTTTGTAAATAAGTTATTTGCTTAATAAAGAAGGAGAAAAGCCTCATAATCACCAGAGCCGAGAAATTCCAAGAAAAATTAAAAGTTTAGAGAACAATAACTTCTAAAATAATTCAATTCTACAATAATTATGTCTTTATTAAATGAAACCCCTGTAACGACCGGTATTGTAGTACCACAGTTTTTAGTTATCTCAGGTGGTAAAGCCCTCACAGATATCACACGAGGAGAATAATAGATTAATACAATTGATATAGTTTTTAATCGTTTATTAGAGGCTATCTAATAGTCAGATGAAAGTAGGTTTGATTAGACTTAATGTAATTCATACAAAAGTAATAATAGTTTTGAATATAAAAATGATGTACAAAATGCTATGGTAATGACTGAGTCTTAGGTCTATCATTCAAGATCAGTTTTTCTTTTCTCTCTTTTTATCAAAGTTATTCGTAAGTGATTCTTTTCCAAATTTCAATTGACATATACAGAGGTTGATAAACAGAATATTCGGGTATTTTTGAAGTTGAATAACTTTTTATAGAATTGTCTGATTTTAATAAATGATATATAAAATTAAAGATAAAAGTGTCCTCCTTCGAAATCAATTTAATTCCAATTTATAAACAAAAATGGAAAGACCCAAATGTGACCAGATTATAGAAGGCCGTGTTCGCGCACCTTTAGACATCGGGTGGTCAGAGCGCAGAATAATTAATCACATGAAGAAGCATAACACTAAGATATCGAAAGGGCTCATCTATAAAATTAAGAATCGCGGACAAAACACACCGAAAGATAATGAAAACAAACGGCCGAAAATTGGACTACAAAAAAGCTGACAAAAAAGTCATTGATGGCCGAAAAGTAGATCCGCCCACTCAGCGAACCAGGCAAAAGTCTTGGGATGTTCACAACCAAATGTCTAATATCATATCAATAATACATTGAATTTAAAGAAAAGAAAAAAAGTTTAGTTCATTATTTCAGTGAAAAAAATATCGCCGATCGTAAGGCCCGTTCTCTTTGCCTCTACAAGATATTAAATAAGAGTAAATGGCAAAAAGTGATCACAACCGACGAGGCCTGATTTTACCTCGCGAAATCTAATACAATGTCAGTCGCGATGAGAAAAATCCTAAACTTAAAGTCCCATTTAGGAGAGAATCTAATGCTAAAGGGTTTATGGTTTGAGCCGGAGTGTCATTTAATGGCAAAACAGGTTTGCATTTTGTCGAACCCGGGGCTAAAATTAACAGCAAATATTACATTAACAATGTTTTGAAGAAATTTTTGGCCCGAGATGCGCGAAGACTCGTCCCGAAAGGCGATTTTCTCTTCCATCAGGATTCGACGCCATCACATACTTCGGGAATCACTCAAGAGTACATGTGCTCGAACATGAGATTCATACCGAAGGAGAAATGGATTCCTAAGAGTCCTGATGCGACTCCGATGGTCTATTTTGTATGGGGATACCTAAAACTCATGCTTTGGAGCTCAAAACCTAAAGACATGGCTGGGCTGAAAAGAGATCTGAAAAGGGCTTGAAAACAATTGCCTCAAGAACTCACCAACAAAGCGTTACAATCGTGGCCGCTAAGAGTTCATCAAATATATAGGAATAAAGCAAAAAATATTGAGTAACTTTATGTAAATATCTCATTTCAATAAAAAGTTATTTGACTTCAATAATGCCCGAATACTCTATTTATCAACCTCTGTACTTTTCTAGTTGCCTAAGATGCTAAAAGAAAAAACTATTTCTAACTTTATTAAAATTAATGACAGAAAAGACATTGCGTGTATTCTAAGATATTTCTTAACTTTTGTAAAGAAATATTCCTATATTCGACATGAAATACGTCAATTAAATATAATAAAGTCTGCTTCAATAGTCAATTAATCAATTTTCAATTTTTTATAAATGTTCTGTTGAAGCTATGCTATATCAATTTATAAAATTCTAAATTACATTTTCTATAGATTGAAGTATTGAATATCTTTATTCTTAGAGAATATTCAGGTTGAGTCTTAGAATAACTTATTTTTACTTCTGAACCTGCATTTCGAGTTTATTTTCTTGATATTGACTTTAATCTATTAAGTTTTAATCAGTGGATTTTCACATTAATACTGTTCATTTGGCAATTTTAAACTTACCAATAATTAGAAATTTTTTGAAATGTCTAACTGTGAAAAAAATGATTTATTTATTGATGATATTGATGAGCCTCTTTACTTCTATCATCTCATTGATAAGGATGAAAATTTGGAAAATAAAAGAAAAATCAAAAATTTTAAATCAATTGCATTACGATTTTGGCTGATCATCCATATTCTGCGTTATTTAATTCATATAAAAATTTCAGATAAAGGGAGGGTTCCTATTTATCTCTTTGATTTTATCCAATTTTTGGGAGGAATCACACAATTTCATCGGGCAGCTATGATATGTCTTTTGACATTAACCGTTTCGATCATTTCACTTTTCAATTCAAGCAATGATAAGAATTATCAATGGCTGGAAATAATTAGAGTTTTGAAGGGAATTGAGATTAGGAATAAAATTGGAATTCTCAATGAGAGTCAAATGAGAACTTTTGTTACAAGAGTTAAAAACTTTAAATTATTGAACAAAATTGGATTCTATTCATGCAACTCATTTGTTAGTTTATTATCATTTACAGTTGTTTTAGCCAACTATGACTTGAGTAATATTATTCTGTTTGGCATTTTGAGCACATTATTCTTCACCTCAATTTGTTACTATATTATTGGAATTTCAATTCATAGTTTTCTATATTTCTATGTTGTTTGTTATTATTCAAGAATGAGATTTAGAATTTTCAATAAGAAATTGGATAAAGAGCGCAATCAGTTCTTCATTAAATACCAGATGTTTAATGAAGTTCTTGTAGAACACAATGAGATTTGTGAAAAAATAATAATTTATAATGAATTTTGGAAGTTTTATTATTTTTCGATAGTTTATACTTTGATTCCTTTCAATTTAATAGAAATTCACCACTTATTATTTGAGAAATTATTTTACGCAACATTTATATTAGTTTTATCAGTTACTATCGGAACAATTGCTACTCACTTGATGTTTAATCTCATGACAGCTTCAGTAAATCAAGAAATCTTCAAATCTTACAAATTCTTATATAAGTTTTGTTATATTCACAGCAATTTAATCACTGCGAGACAGAAATTAAAGGTAACACAAAATTCATAGAATTTTAATTTGCTAAAAATTTTCTAAAAATTAGTTATTGAACGCCATGGGAAGAGTCAGCGATAAACGAAGTATAGTTGGCTTTTCATGTTATAACCAATTTGTAATGAATAGTAAAATCGCATTCAAAGTGAGCATTTGATTTTAACAATCATTAGTTAATATGAATTTATTTTCCTCTATAAAATAGGTGTTCGCAATATTTGCACGATTTTTCTTGTTGACGCATAAATTTGCAAATTCATTATCGGAAGCATAATATGAACGAGAATTGAATAAAATTGAAAAAATTATATAAAATTAAAGTTTAGCTTGCCAACTACAATGGTGAAGAAGGGAAGGATGTTTCTAAGGCACTGTTGATATTTCTATTTGAATACCTTTGAATACAAACACAGGTGTACTAAACGCACATATTTATTATTAGTATATGCAATACAATAGAAAACATCCCCCTCAAGCCTGACAACCGATGCTCCATCAGCTGTTTCTGTATCTTTTGTGCAAGTTTTTTATTCTTGTAAAAAAATGTATCAGTTTCTCATCTATATTTAACATAGTATTAAACTCACAGTATTACTTACTTTTTTCAAACTTTTTGATAAAATTTCTAATTCAATATAGTATATCTCAAGTCCATGTCCTCTAATTATAAGAAAATTTTGTATATAATCTGAAGACAAGGGGATTTATCTAAGTTTATCTTACATTATACTTTCCTCAGTCGTCATGTTTCATAACTCATTCATTCAGTTATAATGAGAACTGAGTTCAGCAACTGATTATATGGATTTTTCTAATTCTTTGATAAATATTTCAGTTAACTTAATATTGAACACTATTAACATAAAAACCGCTTTTGAATGAAACCTTATTATTTCTAAAGTATAAACTTAGCAATTAATGCAGTGAAATATATAAAGGGTTGAACGTATCTATAAATTACTTTAACAGATAAAATAATTTTGAATTTTTCAATGCAATCAGTTCTTATTCATAATCAAAGAGAAGATTAGTTTAATCTAGAAATTCCAAATGATAAACAGATTCTTTTGATCTGTCATAATAAGGATAGGATTTGACTGTAGATGATTTCAAGTTAGTAACTTTATGCGTCTGAATTGCTGGAATACTTATACAAACGGGTTTTTGAGTCAACTGAAAAAGAAGAATATTTAAGATTAAAATATGTTTAAAAATAAACAATTTCATACTTCTCTTAAGTAAACATTGATATGTGTTTCAGAGTTAACATATTCAATATGGTCAATTGTATCCGATACATTAGTAAGCTTTGTTCCATCGTATTTATAACCAGAAGGTAAGTCTATTTCAATAATAGCATTCCTCACATGATCTGAATTATATCTGAAAATAAATGTGAATTTAAACTTCAAAATTGATGTTCAGTCATTGCATACTTAGCGCAGACATCTATATTGATGTGTTCATCACCGGAGTTCTGCGTTTTGTTAGCAGTTATATCGATGTGTTTTCCACTATTTTCTTTAACATTATACTCCCAATAAACTCTAGCTATGGCTCTACCATAACCACTGGCTTTCAATTCAACTATTTTGCTATTATTGTCCAACTCTAATGACTGTCTGACTTCATTCTCAGGTTTTACATGTAATTTCTTACCGTCGTTATAGTCTATTATTATACTTTCTACACGTGGATCATACTGATCAAGAGTCACTATAAATTTTGTCATCGCCTCAATACATAAGACAGTTGTTAATGAATCAGTAACTACGTGATTATTCCAATTATTATAGCTCAAATCGATAAAAAATCCATTTTCCAGCTGTTTTGATAGTAAATATTTAAGAACTTGCAACGCATTTGTATGTGATTTACGTTGAACTAATATCATTAACCCGTAAGCGGTTGTTTGCAGGCTATGTATATCATCAGCTCCATTCCAGAATCTCATTTCATTATTTAAAATCGAGGAATTAATCAATTTATCAAAACATTCGTTTTGTAAATCATGATTTGCGATATGTAGTGCATAGCAAGTTATAGTTGAATCTAAAGGGTGCGTCAATCCTTTATAAATACTAGCTAAGAAACTGATAGCTTTATCATTTCTTTCTAATTGTTTGGGATCAGAATTCAATGCAATATAAACGTAAGAAGTCAAATATGCTTGAAAATTATTCGTGGATATGACAATGTGGTCTACATCTTTTTCATGGAATTCTCCAGTTGGCAATTGTTGACTCAAGAGGTATTTTTTTGGTTTTTCAGCTAAATTTGAATCAACATAAATATGATTTTTAGCGTGATTTATTAAAGTCAAGGAATAAGCAGTCATCCATGTGGAGCTTTTGATTCCCCAATTTGCTTGAATTTTATTGTCATCCCATGTGCCATGTCCATTATAATCATGAAATTCCCATGATATAAATGAGCCATCATTAGGACTTTGAAAGCAAAGCCATTTGATCGCTTTATTTATCAAGTCTATTGCCTGTGCTGTAGCTGATGTTGTATTTTTCTTACTAGCTTCTAAAAATTCTAGCCGATATACCTGAGGATAGAAGAGAACCGTTCTTTGTTGGCAACATCCATCTGGAGGAAAATTGGTAGCCACAATCTTTTTGCTATTTATCGAAGAATTTAACGAATCTTTCCATGTCAATGTACTCGTGATCAACTCAGAAGTTGCACTTGTATACACTCTTTGTGATCCATTAATTGCATTGTTTGGATATTCAATTCTGACAATATCTTTTAGTTCTATGTTATCATCTTTGGTGAAGTCAAACAATATAGCTTTTGAATCTGTCTTTCTTATACCCTCATAAACCACCTTTAACTGCCGCACTTCTCCATCAATTTTAGTATCTCTATTTGTTAAAGCTTTAGCTTTTGCTGATAGTTTGAAATTCCCAACTTCATGAGCGGTTATTTCACATGTTAAAGTTCTAATTTCGTTACTTTTCATTTTCAAATTGAATGAGCAATTATTCAATGTGAAGTATTTTTCCATCTTTGTTTCATCAGAATTTACTTGTATTTCAACATTTGCTGTTTCATTCAAATAATTGAAAGCTAATATATGTAATTCGGAAGTTTCATCGCGTTTAATAGAAAATGGAAGATTCAATTTTATGAAAAATGGACGAAAAACTGTAACCTTTGAAAATAATCTATCTTATTACAATTGTAGAAAATTATGATTTATTATTCTTACATGACCAGGAAATTGTGTCAATCCAAGTCCCTTTTCCTCGTGAATTGCGAAGGCAGTTAATCTCCAAGAAGTGATACTATCAGGAACTTTGGATGCGAGACTCATTTTACTTTTCCCATGAGGCCTTCAATAAAAAAATGGTTAAAATTAATAAATCTCATTGGGAAATGTGATATTCAGATGAAGTCAATATTAGCAATTATCAAAGAAATTCACATTTTGTAAGTTTGTTCAATTAGTCTGACGCTTCCAGCAATACTTTGATTATTCTGTCAATTTTTTTACTTGAAACAAAAGTACCGGTCACCCACGCTCAGGGTAGTATATTGAGGATCCAGGAGAGATACGAGTCCATTAAAGGTATCATTCGATTTAGCGCCTTACGAAGAAGGTAAGTGACCATGTGCGCAATTCTCTAGCCCCGCCCGAACGTAGAATATAATCCCCAAAACCCCTCTAAAAAAGTACAAACCTCCCTCAAGTAAAAATCCAAAGCAGCCAATTCGTTTAGCTTGTTGAGCCAAGCCAAATGAAACTTTGTTTAATTTTCTAGCCCCCTAGTCTCGGAGTATTCCAACCTTATCACAAAGAAAAAACTCTTTCGAATTAAAATTTCGAAATAACAATTTGATCACCACTAAAAGATAAGTCGAATGGCTATTTTCTTTATTCACTGTGAATCGCGAAACACCATTTAAATCGGGTGAAAAATACCTTTTCAAACATGGTTCACCAGAAATGAATAAAAACTGAGTTTTGTAGTTATATACAGGGGGTGAGGTTGGCGCCGACCTACCCCGGCGCTTCGCCGACTTGGATATTCTTAACTTATTTTTATATTTATGTTCAATTTAAAGCTTGTATATTTATCCGAATCAGTCAAGTGTATACTCATTCGACTCGTCTTGATAAGCTATATGAATTGATTATTTTGAAATTCTGATTTGGTGAAAAATTATTTTTTTCCTTATGGCTAAAGTGAATTTGTTAATAGATTGGGGGCTAAAAAGTAATGGTTGATGTCATTTGAGTCTGATTGACAAACTGAACAAAATGGTTATTTTGGATTTTTTGTTAGTAGGGGTTTTAATGGTTTTGGTCGGGGGACTGGGATGTAGCGCTTCATATTATCATTATTGCTTGTCGAGATCTATCGAATGAAACCACTTTCGACTCGCTACGACTCTCGCTATACCTTAATTGTCGAGGCCTAACATAATGCCATTTTCTAAAATCTCAAATGAAAAATTTGATCAATATTCATAAACCCTTAATATTTAAAAAATAAATTATTCAAAGAGTCAAGTTTTGACAACATTTATTGAATTTGAGAGAAACGCAATTTTGGCCATGTTTCATGTCAATTGGAATAATGGTTAGCTTTCATGCGTTAAGACAAAGATGTTAATCTGGTAGGGGCGAACTCTTCTGTTTATTTGTACACAACTGGAATTTATTGTGAAGAGCTTAACTGTATAAGATGGTCACCTGAAAAAGAGGCTCAAATTGCTCGGTCAAAAAATTTAATCTCGTAAAAATATGAGTAATCATGGAAGATTTCCTATGGGCAGTTTGCCTGATAGCAGATTAACTGAAGTAAATTTATACACCGATTGGTCACAATAGTTCAATCAAAGCTGAAAAAATATTAGATCTTTTATCGCTATTTTGGACATTTTTAAATACAAAATAAAATTAACATTGTTTTTAACCTTTTGAGAACGGTGTGAAATTGATATTTGAAGTTTTTTAAAAATTGATCATTTTCTGGACTTAAGCTTTTAGATAATGATTGTTACAAATCATATAATAAAATTTGAAATATCATTTATTGATTGACCAGACTAATTGAATAACCTTATATATGCTATTTTGAGAATGCAATCAATTCAAAGAAGCTGTAATTTTGCAATACTTTTTTCTAGTCATTGAAACAAATTAAATTTTGTTCTGAGAAAAATCTAGTGCATGAATATTAAATTTTGTATGGCTTACATTTGAACTCTGTTCCAAATCCATGTCTCTCTGAAATCTTTTCTGATTTCAACCGATTTCCCAATGTCAACATCCTCATCATCTTTTATAACTTCAATGTCGTAGAATGTGTTGCATTCCTTATCTGCATTAGACCTCATGCTCATTCCTGATTGCAAGAAACCAGTTGAATAATTTTCATGGTTGAGTCCATATTCCAAATCTTCTAGGACTCTATTGGAAGATATGTCATTTCCCCTTTTTAAAGCAAGAACTGCTTCATCAACTCCTAGCAAAAAAAGTTGTGAATCGGGTTCTGCCTCAATCGCAAAACTTGATTTTTGTGAAGAATCAATTAACGGAGTTTTTACATTAAATTTCACCTCATTGTGATATAATCCTGTGACATAAAGAGTAATAGCATCTGATAATATAAGAGTTGAATTCTCTACTACTGTATAAACGGCTACAATTACTTGCGGAACCATCTCTCTTGTTAGTAAAATTGGCAATTTTATTGAGTCAGAATTTGTATTTATAATTTGGCTTTGATTAACAATGTTTCCGCGAACAACCAGGTAATAAACTAGATTTTTGATTGAGTTCTTGATGGGCTCATTCGATGTGACCAACAAATCAACTACTTTGCCAGCTACAAGAGGCATAAGTGGTTCCTGAAGCATAATTTGAATGAAATCTTTTTTACAGCCACTCAAAGCATTCATTTTATAATTGATTAGTTCATGTTCTTCATGTTTCATATTGAATGTTAAATATTGAGTATTTATATTCGTATGTATATCGAAAGAAATAAAATTTTCATCTCTTCTTATTTCTATTACAGCATTTTTCGTATTATTCTTATCTATAAGACTGGCACTTATTTTGATGTTATCTTTGATTGCATTGCTTATTTGTTTTCCATCAATGCTCTGCAATTTTGCCTTAATTCTGACCAATTGACCAGGCTTAAAAAATTTTTGCTTAGATAATTGCGTAGCTATCAATTTTGTTTTATAAATATCAAAAGTTTCGTAATTGCTGTAAATACTCTTAGTAATATCGTCAGTGATAACTGCAGTGATGTTGATCCTTTGAGGTGTACAAGTTCCGCCCCAAAGTTTGGCATCTCTTAAGTCTATGTGACTTGAAACCTGACCATTAATAGTATGTTTTATTGAAAACTTAGTTCCATTTACAATTTTTTTACCGCATTCATCTATTTTACTCAATATCAACTCTACTGAACCTTTGACAGGTTTTCCAAAAGTATAAAAGCAGTCAATTTTGTATTCAACTGTCGAATTATCAAGGAAAATATTTTTAGGTATATTGATTGTAACATTTGCTAATGGTAACACATAATCTTCTACATAAAAAGTATAGTTATCCACTTGACCGTTAGTTACTGTTTGGATCATCCATTCTCCATTTGTCGCTCTATCGCTCAAAGAAAATACTAAATCATTTGTTACGCCTTTCGAATAATTGAAGCGATTGATGCCACGAATACTCTCATCTAAGGATTTAGAATTCTAAACATAAACACAATAAAATAAGATTTATAACCGTTTAATTGAAAATATTAATAGTATTTGAAATCGATTGACATTACCTTAACAAACATCTGAAGCTTATTTAACTGTGTATCCTGATGAAAAATGATTTGAAGATGAAATAATTTGAAATATACATGTATGTTCTATCAATAAACTAATCCTTAGAGCTATATAAGTCTATACTCATCTATATATTCTAGTATTTAAAATCTCGAGAAAGTTCTTTTTAATTTGATTTTTGGAGTTATAATATTTACCATCATAAAAATTTTCATATCGCCTATATCTTCTTCTGGAACAGGTTTGAGTGTGAAATCAAGTACTAATACTCTAAAATTCACATCCTGTCCAGGTTTATAAATAGCTTTATCTGATTGAACTAAAATCACGAATTGTTTGTAAACATATTTAACATCGAATATTTCAGGTTTAGTTAGACCATCAGAAAACTCAACCGTAAGTTTATAATCTCCAGCTGTAAATTTCGATCCGATTTTCATTTCGAATAATTGTGTTAACGATTCTGATGGCTTAAATGGTTTAGAGATAGAAATCGAACTCAAACCATTGTCATCTTTGGATGTTATTTTGGTTAAAGTGCAATTAACTTGAATAGTGTCCCACACGCCATTAAGAGAGACAATGACACTATATTTGTCGTTTGGCCGTAGAATATCAGGTGCAATAATCGAATATATTCTAAGAAGTGATTTGCAAAATATTCTTTTCAATATTTTTTTCAGTTTTAGTTTTTAAAGTAAAATTTACTCTCATTTTGTTATTAGGTATGATATGATGAAGTTGAAATAAAGTAAATTACCTTAATTAATAATTCATAATACAATAAATTTTTAGTGAGTGTCTAGTGTTTGGACCTAAGAGTACTCTAATGGTCCAAGGATATCGAGAATGGTATCATTCGATTCAGCTAGTCAATACGGGGTGAACACGTATACGCTTGGCGAGTTAGCATGAATTCAGTTAGGTAGGTCATTCTATGTAAGGTATGTTCAATTATGTTAGGTGTAGCATGAATCCTCAAGGAAATTAAAGAATTTTTTTGAAAATGTTAGGATAGGATGAGGGTCAAAGTGAGAAGTATTAAAGTCTTTTTTAGGTTGAGTTAAGTGAAAGCTTATGTGAGATTATTTAAGAATCAAAAAGTTGGAAGTTAAGAAATGAGTAATTTGACTCAGCTAACAAATTGAAATCGAATTTTTTTATTCGGGAAAGTTGGGTGTTTTTAGCTGGTTTAGGGTGTGTATTTTAATAGTTGAAAGATGTCATGAGACTCCGCTTGTTCTAGCGTCCCCCTGAACCCTCGGAATCACCCTAGATCCCAACCTCCATCACTAGCCTGAATTTTAAAAAATGATATATTTATATTCATACAGTAAAAAACTTACTTGGCTCCATATATTCCATCGATTTTAAAAGTTAAAATTTTCAAGATCAAAGCAATATATAACAATATTTTTATAACCAGCTCCATTTTGTATACATTGAAAATAAATTTAAAATGATCCTTTTATATAGATTTGTACAT
>JAQFZT010002091.1:0-12593 GCA_034696325.1 Camisiidae sp. | reverse complement strand
GAGTCTCGACCGAAAATTTTTTTGTTGAGTCTCGACCGAGAGGAGCCTCGAGATCTCGAACTTGATTTTTAGAACTTTCATCTATGTATTTCAGGAAAAACATTAACTTTTTATCTAATTTTTCTAAGTTTGATAGAGAAATGAAAATAATTTAGAAATTTTAAAACTAAATTTAGTTAATATACACAAACTATGGATGTAACTAAACATTTAAAAATAAAAAATTAAGTGCTTTAAAATTATATTATGTTTTTCATGATTTTGAAAAATCGAGAATTTCAAGCCTCGGTCGAGACCTGAGCGAGACTAGAGAAACTCATTTCTCGAAAATATTCATCACTAGTTTGAACGCTTTCAAACGATCTTAATATAAGTCCAATTTGAATGTCTGAATAAACATCTTTCTTAAGTCTCTTGACTTGATTAGAAAAACAGCATTATATGAACTTTTTAAGGCATTCACAGGACTCTTTTGAACAGATTGTTTGAGTTTATTTTTGAAGTTTTTAGTCTCGATTTGAAGCTGATTTGAAAAATGGTTGTGTTCTTTTGAATTTTGACTACAAAAATCATTATTAATGAATTTGTTTCCTTTTATCACAAGCCCAATTAGTCCGTTGATTGTCTTTTTGAAACACATAATCTTTATAAATTACTTCTGACTTTCCTTTTTCAGAAGTTATCAATTGTATACGACCTGTCATTTTAATAATTTCACTCAAAGTCTCAAACAATTCACATAAAATTGAGTCTCGAATTGTGAAGAAAAAATCAATTTCTTTTGTTTAATATTTATAATGCATTTTCTAGTCACAAGATTTCTTAAACAGTTTAAACTTTTATATTAAACAAAATAGTTTGAGGATTATTTGCGTTTTCAAATTTCAGATTTCATATGTTGTGATTATAACTCATTTGTTGGAATATTATTTTCTGAGATATTAATTGTTGGGATTTCTGGAATACACAGACTTATTGACTGAAATTGTTATCTTTTAAAAGTTAATATCAATATTTCTTCACATGAATCTACTTCTGTCATAAAACTTATTTATTACAACTCTTGTTATTTAGAGATAAATATAGTTATATAATTACTATGTCATTGATTTAAAATTAATGTAATCAACAATTATTTCTTTTCTGAATATTATGTGTTAATCGTTTTAAGAAAATATATCATTTCTTCGTTAGAAACAATTTTATTAATTTATTTTCAAAAGAATGATTAAATTTAAAAAGTTTTACAGACTTTCTATATTAAATTAAAATAATTTTACATGATAAATTTATCAATATATAAACAAGTGAATGATTTAATTTTTTCAAATAATCAAAGTTAAAAAATTTTCTTATTTTGAACACCTCAAACCATGATAGAGCTGATCTTGAAATTTATTTTTATTTTTCTATAAAATGCTTTTTAATATTTCTTGAAACTTTTTTCTCATAGATATTTAATGCTAAAAATCATCATTTAAGCGCAATTACACTAAAAGCAGACCAATGGTATGAGAAATATTGCAAAAATTTGTAATGTGTGCTGAAATAGCTTCTGATTATAAAAGATGTGCCATGTAACTCATGATAATGTCAAAATTTAAATAATATTTATACTTGTGTTTATTGAGAAATCGAGGGCAAGCATGATATTTCGTGAAATTTTCTTTTAAAATGTCTTTAAAAATTTAATTTGAAATTTTAGGAAAAATAAAGAGTACAAATGCTTTTTCATGATGAGCATTGAAAAAATAGTTTTTTTTAATTTTTAGAAAAAAACCCTTTGTAAGATTACATCTTAATTCTCTAAAATTGCAAAATACTCTGTAGTATTTTTTAAAGAAACCTCGAGAAAATCCGAAAGATTAGGTAAAAGAAGGATAAACAGTTGATTAAGCATTGATTAAGCGGATAAATGCTTATTAATTACTACATATTTCTTAATTTTTACAAACTTCTACTGAATAGCTTCTGTTTTGAATTATTTATAACTTAATGTTTGATAACAAGGCCCACAAACATAAAGGATTAACACAAATATTGATGTCAGCCTCAAATCGACAAAGAGATGACACTAATCTCGAGAATCTTCAGCCTTGTGCTAATCATGTGGTATTTTCATTATAAGACTTCATAATTTTGCACGAAATTTAATTTACATATTTATGTATTTAAATTCAACGCAATTATAAGTTATACTGAATTTAAGAAATAAATTTTTGTTGAAACAATTAATTGTAGAATAAAATGTTGAAATAGTTAGGAAATTAAGTTTTCTTAATGGACACAAACCTTTGTTTTCATAGTGAAAGTTTTTGTTCTCAGCGAAACTTTGTATCTGTTTTCACTTTGACATACAAATTGAATGTGAAGATACCCTAATTTAGTGTAAAATAAACAAACTAGACATACGGGTATTCATAAACACCATCAGAATAACCTTTTTTAGTTAGAAAAACTTGATTTCTCAAAAAATACTTATATTGAATCATCAAACATGACTCGAAATAAGAACTTTTTCAAGTTTCAAAACATGATCATTGATCTAAAATAAGCTGTTGTTTAGTATTATAAAAGTTCAATGAAAAAAGTTATAAGAGTTTTTAAACAATTTTAACTGATATTGAAATATTGAAACCAAATTATTAATAATATTCATTAACCTTATATTGATATAGTCTTAAAAAACAGTCTCAAATGTTTGAGATTTGATTATCGATATATCTGTACAGGTATTAGTTTATGAGACGGATGAGCAGACAGAGAAAAATTTTTTCAATATAAAATTGATTGAAAGGTGAAAATAACGTGCTATTTGACATGCTATTCAAATATTGTAATTAAAGTTATTAATTGTAAGTTACTTAACGTTAGCAAAATTTATTGCAATAAATGTCTTATGATATTCTTTGATGATATGAGATTTTAATAGTTAGTAAAGTAGATGATTCTGAAGTGAGAACACATTTTTATTGAGTTAAATTAAAAAAAGTTTTTAAGCAAATACTATATACAAAAAGTGCATAATTCATACAAAAACATTCAGGTTATTGATGATAAATCTTTATTTTTCAATGTTTCGTTGCACAGTCGTGTCAACAAAAAACATCATTTCGAAAGATAAAGTTCAAGATTTTTATACTTTTTCAACAAGTTTAAAAAGTTTCAAAACTCAATCTAATTAGTATAGAAGTCGATCATTTGAAACGATAACTTGAAATAAGACATAAAACGCAAATATATTTCTCGACTTAAATGAGAGAAATATTTACATGCATTTAAAAATACATGTTCATTGAATTAGGTTAAAGATAAATTTAAAATACGTTTCTAAACACCTCCGATAGTATTTATTTATAAATAAGCTGTAAATAAAGTGTAACAAAATAAGATTTCCTGTTTTATAGAGCAATAGATATTCTTTTTTTTCTCCTTAATTTCTCAATGAAAAATGTCTTTAGCACTCAAGTCATTAGTGCACAAAAATAGAAGCAATTATTAATTACATTTAAACTGGATTTAGAGAAGCAAAACATCCAAACAAATCTTTTGATCATTTGAATAACTATTTTCGGAGTCTAGTTATAGATTAAATCTGTAATAGAAATGTTTTATTTTCAAATAAACTTTTATCACAAAATGTTGATCAAGTTTTAAATTTTTTATTTTCAATGCCAAATAACATTACATTTAAGTTGCATTTACTTAAAAAATCAAAGAAATCGTTATAATTAAACAATAATTATAATTCGAGGAATAAATGATTAGAATATATGAAAATAGTTTGGATGAGATGTTAGGATAAAAAATTTAAGGCTTGAAATGGTAATGATATTATTGTGTAGGGAGATAAATGTGATGTTACTTTTGAATTTTTTTCTCATTTTCAAAAATGGCTCAAAAATTAATTAAAATAACAATGAAGTGGTGGTATGTAATAGTAGTTGTAATGCTTGAGAAAATTATTATGTTTAACTAGTTTAACAAAAAAAATTTTCTAAGCACGAGCGGCTTTGGCTTTGGCTCCTTTGTAACCATTGTTAAGAGCTGGTGCACCATAAGATTGCTTGAGCGGTAACTGTGCCTGTTGTCTACGGCCTTCTCCTTTGTGTACAACAGTGTGGACTTCTTCGATGACTGGACGGATCTCTTGGGTTACTCGTCTGTAGGGTTGGATGATTTCACGGACTTCTTGGATGACTGGCTTGACTACTTCATGGACAACACGGTGTGGCTCATCTTGGAATGAAGCATGTTCGACCTGAGCGGGAGCACCTGCTTGATGGGATTGCTGTACATTGACACGGCTGGACGCAGTTCTGAAGTGAACCTGGACTGGTAATTGTTCGGGCTCAACATTAATGATCTGGGGTTGTGCGTAATCGTTTTGGAGAGCGACTGGTCTCAATTCAACAGTTCTGCGGGTTTGGATGGCGGCGTCGTATTGTTGTGGTCCTCCATATGATTGGAGTGCTGGTGCGTTGTATGAGGTGAGGGCTGGAGCGGCACTCAATGCGCTTCCGTAGTTGGTGCTCGAGAGGCCTCCGCCGAGTCCGAGTTGTTGTCCACCATAAGAGGCAGCATTGCATCCGAGAGCAAAGAGTGTGATTAATGCGAACTGTAATTGAAAATTTATCAATAAATAAAAGTTGTGATCATTTTCAGAAGTTTGATTCAAATCTTTACTAAAGGAAAATATTACTTCAAAGCTCTAGAAATAAGAGCTTTTCAAATGTGATTTGAATTAATTTTGAAGATTTTAGTCGAAAGTTAGATATAAGAAATATTTTGATATTAAATGATTCATTAGCACAGATTTTTATAACTTTTATTAAGTCAAAAGTTTATGAAAGTTTAATGAATTTAACACAATCAGGAAGTAATTATAGAGAAATTTTAATTTAGCGATAAGTTGAATCTTTTATAGTTCAATAGCTTATTATGAGTAAAAATAAAGCAGAACTTTTAGACACAGTTCGAGAAATCTTTTAAAAACTCAACATTTATATGAAGTTTAAAAATAGAAGAATACAAGCAATAAGAAAACAATCAATAAATGAATTTCTGTGAAGTATAGACAAGTCTTTAGACCAAGAAATTTGAGCGAACACTTACTTTAAACATATTTAAATTTTAGGTGAAAAACTTGAACCACAAAACTTGATGAAAATTTTCAAAGTTATAATAAAAGTTTTCGAGAGAGAAACTTATTATAAATATAGTGCTCTTCAAATGCAAAATCAAGTGAGAATTGATTGCAGAGTTGAATAACTTTCACTAACAAAAGTTGCTCTTTATATATTCACGTTTCGCCCATCAAGACGTGAATCTATTGGATGATCAGATGTCAGGTATAAACTGTGTAGTAAAGAGTTTCAGAGACCTGAAATGGGAACACAAACAGCTAACACAGTCTGTTTAAGATTATAAGTTTAGTTCAGTAACAATTCTTAAGTAAACATTAAATGCACTGAAAATTGTGAGGATTCCGAGAGTTTCGGTTTCGATTATATGTGGGGTACTATTTGAAAGGGATGGCCTCAAGGATGAGATTAGAGGGGGAGGGGAGCAACTTGTTGATTAGAGGGGGGTCTTTTGTGAAGCTTCAATCAGAGAGAAATCCTACCGTTAAAATTAGAGCATCCGATAGTGTGTGGGCATTCATAAACATGTTTGAGACTAAATTAGTCGAACTTATGGGCCACTTATGATGCTTTGACTTGGATTTATATTTATTTTATTTATTATTTATACTAATTTCTTAGATTGATAAAAGTTTTTTGGGATTCTTTTTTCTCATGTGAAATATTTATTTTTCTTTAATTAGGAGAACATTTTTTTCTATCCATTAGTTGAGGACATTTGTTAAACATGATAAATGACTTTTATGAAATCAACGCATAATTTCTGTGTTACAGCTCTTCTTATTTGAAAGTTCTTTGCATTCATAAGTTTTATAACTTTTTTTTGAGTTATGAAATTTTATCTTTTTGTGCTCTCACAACTGTCCTAAAAAATTGTTCATCAATATTATATCTGATTTAAATCTTTCCTTAAAAAATTTTCTTCATATATTCTGATCTTCAGACAGATATATACATAAATAAAGTTTAAATATAGTTTCAAATACAATAAATATTTATTTTTAGTCTTAAGTTTAGTGATAAGATTTTCGGTCAAAATTAGGTCGAACTGGACTATAGGTCAGTCGATCAGTGAAACTGAACTTATTTTCACTTTTGAAAACAATTACGAAATTCCTTGAACTTAATTTAAATATAACTCTTTTGTAGACAAAACTTTTAGATAGATTTTCGATAAATTATTTAGGGATTCAAAATAGAGGTCAAACACAACGGACTGATTGACCTTAATATGTGTTATCATTTAGTAAAGATTCTTAGAATTAGTAGTTCTTCAGAAGTTTCATAAGAGAAACAGTTTGTATCACGTCTTAAGTGAAGATTTCTCTCTCAAAAACATATATCATTTGACTGAAACCGAAAGTATTAAACGTGAAGCTATTTTTTCTGTGAAAAAGTCATTTATTTCGATCAAAAAGTTCTACTTTTGTACAAAATTTATTATAAACTTTTAGTTAAAACTACTATTTTCTAACTTTGATTTTTGAAAAATATAATTAAATCTTTTAGGATGAGCTGAAGCATGAAATTTTTATGGATTAACAGAACAAACATAATGAAAATTAAATAACTTTATTATAAATTCAAATATAAACTCAATGACCTTTTGGAATAATTTCAAGATTTTTATGTATAATTCATGCAAATTAATTGCATTAAAAGTTCAGTTAAAACTAAATCGTCTTTTCTATCGCGTCCTGAAAAATAGAGATTTTTAATCACAATGAAAATAAATTAAAACTTTATTACAGTATTCAGTAATCAATGAGCTCTAGTTCTTAACTTTTGAGTTACAAAAAAAATTTTTTTCAGTACGACTTGTAAATACCTTCCGGTCTTTCAAACACTTGTTTGTCAATAAATGTCTAAATAATTGTTGACATAATAAACAAGTTATTATTTATTTATATATTGAGAAGAGTATTGAGAAAAATAAAGCACATAATAAAAAAAATTTGAGGTCACCATTGAATACAAGCTGTTATTTAGTAGTTATTTTTAAATGTTTTTATGATTAGTTAATTTTGTTGACATATCGATAGCTATTTATTTTATTGATGATTACCTAAAAAGTTCAAGTCATATATAATTATTATCTCTAACCTTAAACTTTCCACTTTTTGAGAAAGTAGTTCTGTTTTTAGTCCACAATTAGTATTAAAACTGAAAAAAATAAAATATAATATATTTTTAGAGTCCAAAAGTGACAAATAATTAATGATTGCTTAAAGAAAATGAACAAACATTGAGTTGCAGTAAAATTTGAGATACAATAATAGATAATAGAAACAAATTAATGATACCATAGATTAGGGAAAAATTACAACAAAAACTGTAAGCACATATCTTTAAGAGAAAAGTACAAGACTTTAACCATTTTTCTTATGTATTTTTCTCTCATTATCAGAATCTTTTCATTAGTTTTCAAGTCAACTAATGATCAACTTTTGTGAGAAAACTTTTTTCTTTGAAACAGTTATTCTCAATGCTTTCGGGCTATAATTTTTCAATCCCTTTCAGTTATACTGAATCCAAAATATCTGTATCAATGAAACAGATTTTACAAAAAACACGGGAAGAGTTCGAGAAATGAGAAGGAAAACTTGTTTTCTCCCAGTTATAGGTTTTTTTGCGCCAAAAGACTAATTAATGAAAGAGTCAAGAGTTAAATGATTACATTACTCGAGATATAATGTTTTTTCTTCCAGAATATTGTAATCACTTCCTTATTATTTTAATTTTTTCTGGCATTTACTCTATTATTAATTAACATTCAAAGTGTGATTCACAGAAATATTGCTCTATTTTCTTAAATATTTGACTTGAGTCTCAGTTAGAGTGGGTTTCAAAAAACAATATATCACTCTTTACATATATTATGAACAATAAATCCCAGTTAAACTCAATCAATTACTTTTCCACAATTTAATAGACTTTTTATTTACGTTTATATAAATTGGTTTTCATTAAAACTTTCTTTCAATTCATGTCAATGTTTTATAATAAATTTTAATTTAGTTAATCAGATAAGAAATTAGTCGATACTTTTTAATTATATTTAATTAATGTTTGATTTATTGAACTCTTCCGTAAATAAACAAGATTTGTTTATCTATTTAATCATCAAATTAAATAATTGCATAACTGATTGAAAGTTTATTTATTCGAATTATTTTTGTGCAGTTATTTGTGATTTGTAAAAGTATTTGGACAACTCAAGCCTTAAAGTAATTCCTAATCAAACAAAAATAAATCTTCACATCAGAAAAGAGAAAAACAATCCAAACGACAATCTGAGAAATCATTTCATATCATACTTTAGCATAAAATAAATATAAATTCGAGTCAAAGCATTATAAGTGGTCCATAAGTTCGACTAATTTGGTGGTGAGTGGGTTTGATTCGAAAATTCATATTCAATTGTATTATGTAATGAACGAAACAATGAAAAATGTGTTTTTGATTTATAATTGAGTTGATTTTTAGTTTTTGATTGCGTGAAAAGTTTGAAAATTTGTTTAACAAAATCTAATTTCATTGCAATTATGATAGTATGAATTGACCATTTAGCCCAAGTCAGTGTTAGACAGACTCACCAGAGGCTCAGCTCAAAGTTCACAATTTTTTCATGCTTGTGGCGAAGCTTAAGGCTCAGAGTTTTCTGTTACGCTCAGGCTCACAATGACTGAGCCTCAAAGACTATTATGTTGCAAAATTGTAGAAGTTTTGAAAAATTGAATCTATAATATTAATGTTAATATCATTAAACTCGAACTTTTGCATAACTTAATTTAGATGATTCTCTCCTATGATTTTAAAACAATATCACTTCATAATCAAACTTATGGTAATAAAACTAAATTTTTCTAAATTACAGGTCTATTAGAGTTGAAAGTCAACAAATTTAAATACTCATAACTCTATTAATATTTAAATTAAATAAATATGGTATCAAATTGAAACCCATTCTTTGACCTTTCTTTTTATATATCAATCATTGTGAGAGAATATGTATTTTTGATTTAATATGATTTTAACGCGATGTCCATAGACTCCAATGTTATAGAATACATTGAAACTCCATAGACTTTTCAAGTTCTGAGTATCATTTTTTTGGAGTTTTTGTTTTTTTATGATCACGTCTGTTTTGATTCAGTGAAAATGAAAGTTTTATCTCTGTTTTAAACTAATCAAATTATTGAATAAGGTTAAATTTTTTTGATGAAATAAATTTCATAATCATGTAATTTTAATTAAAAATAAAAATTTCAAAATTGATAGTTAAAAAACTTTATTGAGGAGACATCGCGTAAAAGTTGTATTTTATGAAAAATACATATCCTCTCACAATGATTAATATATCAAAAGAAAGATGAAAGAATGGCTACAATTTGATGCAATATTTGTTAATTCAATAAGAATATTAATAGAGTTATGATTATTCAAAATTGTTCACTTTCAACTCTAATAGATCTGTATATCAATAATGAAGAAATAAATATCTTTTAATACAACAATAAGATTGTTTTCAGAATATGAAATGAATTGTAAACAATCAGAATTAATTAAATAATTTCAAATACTATAAAGAAAGTGATAACACATAATTGCGTGAAATGCGACGCTAAAAGTACAAAAATTTTTTTGCCTCACACTTAAGTTAGAAGACATGTTTCTAAGTTAATGAAAAACTAACTTTAAATTGCATACAAGCATTTTAATTTGTGCTCAATCTATGCTTAGATATTTGAAACTCTAATTTTTGCATAACATTTATATTTCGATCAATAAAATTGAATGTCTCTCAAGAATTTATGAATTCAACACAGACTCAACTGATAGGCTGAGTTTGTCATCTCCAGCCTCTCCACTGTGCCTGAAAAGCCATGGGGTTTACAAATATCAACTTTTTACTTGTCAGATCTTTTCTAAAATACTATTTTATTCAATTTAATTTATTTTAATCTGGCAATAATTTCAATGTCAAAGAAAAGATCTAGATTTTGTATTATTTGCTCAAAAATCTTCAATTTTACTATTGGTAATGAATTCAAAATTATATTCATGAATAAGAGAACGGGTCTTAAAATTACAAATTATGATTAAGGCCTTCATGATGTCCATACCCAAAGAAACTTTGCCCACTTAAACTCCAATATAATTTTTCATGAGATTATTTACTGGGTATTTGAGAGCAAATGAAGTAATAATTTCAAAATGTTTTTCTTCTTTAGAAAATTTAGAATCAATTCAATAATTTTATTATAATTTATTATAACTCATAATGAAAACTGAGTGAAATGACTCATTAAGTATTCTAAAAACACATTTTAATTTGCGAAAGATTTTAAATGATTTTATGATTAATTGGATGATTAGTTAAAAGTTTAGTCTGACGAGGAAAGTGTGATAAATGAAGCTCTAACATTTTGACAATTTTTTTAATGATCTCATTGAGTTGTGGAAAAGTTGAAGATATTATATCATTATTGCTCTAAGTTATAACCCTAATATTTAAATATTTACATAGGCTTGAGGGCCAAATAAGGTAAAAGTCATTTTTACAACTCAATTGAGTTTTATAAGAAAAATTCTAGTGAATAAAAGTTTTATATATAAAGAAAACAATCTTTAACTGCTTTTCAAATCATACTCATTTGTCAGTAATTACTATGAGTTATCATTCAAATTATTTCATTCAAAATATTTTTATTTGATTTATTGATAGAAGAAAACAAAAGATGAATATTATGAATGATACAGTATTTCAAGTGTTAAGTTCAACTTTAACTTCAATACACATTTATTAGAACTCTGCGTTGAAAGAGTTTTTCTTCAAATTTGAAACAATTTCAAGTTGAGTCTATGATTATTCGTATTTTCTCTTTACCTTATAAGCAATTAACTTATTTTCATAATAGTATATAAAACTTTTATTGACTTGTGTTCTTATAAAACCTAATTCAACTAATTTTCTTATCACTTAATTGCTGTTCAAGCATTTGATAATATGACTAATTGACACATCGCAAAGTCATATACAAACAAGTGATAAAGCAAATTCATATATGAACGCCAACATGCATGCGTCGGCTATCGCGAGTTAACGCATTTTTTCAATTATTGTCAAATCCTTCAGTTCAACTCATAATTTAATGATATAAAAAAATTCAGGATATGTTCTAATGGAAAAAATCAAAGATATTGACGAATCAAAAATGTATTGATTTTATTATTTATATATGATTTGCATGAAGTTATTTATTGCGCGAAACTTTGAACTCATTTTTCTCGTTTGTACGCATTAAGAGATAGCCGACTTCTGCATCTTGGCGTTCATATGAGCTTAAGTGCACATTAATCACTGTTTGGATTAGTGACGTGCTTTTTTGATTTTAAGAATCTCGTCTCGTGTAGTGAAACCCGATCTCGTCTCGTACTTTTCTCGAAATTTTGTATCGCATATAGTGCTCGTTTCTCTCGGGACAGGTCAGCTTATATTAATCTTCTAGCTAAGCATCTTTTATTTAAGGATTAGGGCACATGGTTTAGGTTCAAATAATTCAGTTTAAAAGCAAAAAAGTTATCATTTAATAAAAAAATTATACCAACTCGTCTCGTCTCGCGATCTTTTTGATTTTCCACATAAATGACACATAAGTCAAAATCGTTATTAGTTTAACAAAACAAAACATCAATATTTTAATAGATGTCAACAAACAATTCAGTTGATTGAAAGTTAAATTTTCAACTTTTAGTTGATGTGAAATGTTATCATTATTTTCTAACAGTTCTTTTTATTTAGAATATTAAAGAGAGCTCTATTAAACTATTGGTTTGACAACTTTCTCATCACAAACAGATATAGCATTTATGAAAAACTTTGAACTTTGAAAATAAGTTAGCTTAAGGCGAACAGATTCAAAAAATTCATTCAAATGTACTTTTTTCAAGTCTTTAAATGAGAAAAGAGCTGATGAGAAATATTTATTTTATATTTATAACTGAGTAATAAATGTTTTCATATGAAATTTTCATTATCTCATGTCTGATCATTTTATTGATAAAATTTGATGAATGATTGAGAACAAATTGATAATAATAATTATTGATATCTACGGTATTTTCTACATACTTGTAATCTAATATTATAAATAAACTTATACTTTCACAAACTTTTTACTTATCTGTTTGAATGAGTTCTAAAAAGTTCAAACATAGACTCAAGTTTTTGAATGGAGTTTTCAATCAGATAAGAGTTGCAATAACTTAAATGTTTTATGGCTAATACTATTTTTTGCTTTTCATTAGACTTTATACTTCGAGGCTTGAAAAGAGTACATTATATCAGATATTATTCAAAATAATGAAAAAATTTGAAACACAAAGTTTACAGTTTGTAAATCAAACATTTTCAATATTAAATTTAAGGTTGAACGGTAAATACGG
>JAQFZT010002090.1:0-12594 GCA_034696325.1 Camisiidae sp. | reverse complement strand
TTAATTCAGATTTTCTTTCATTTACACGCATACATACAAACTCTCTCTCAAACTGTTGGGAATTCTAGTCACGTCCAGTTCGGCGTAACATAAATTTTTTGTTACTTAAATGAGTATCATTACAAAAAAATGAATCATGAAAGTTCTTGTTCCTCCGCTCAAGTGAATTCCACTAAAATTTAATGAAAAGTTTATTTTTCTGAAAAAACTGTACAATGACTTATTAAAGTTAATAATTGCTTGAAATCTAAATTTTCATATTATATTATTGGATACAATGGACTCCAATAAAGTTGAAGCATTTAGAGAAATTTAAGAAAATTGCTACCTCATTTCGGTGAAGCTTTTCCACTGCCCTTTCAGAGAATGGTTTGCATTATATTTGGGGTGAATGTGAAGAAGAAGAAGGAAGTATTATCACTAAACCAAAAGAAATACAATTTAAATCATTAAATGAAATGTTTGCAATGATAAATTCTGAGAGTATCAGCTTTTTTCGAAATGGACAATATCTAAAATATTGGAAAGAAATCCCACCCCTATTAGGTGAAGGTTGTTATGGGAAAGTTTTCAAAGTTAAATATAAATTGAATGAAAACATTTCTTGAATATTTTAAACATTTCGAATAAATTTCTAGTAAAATATCATGACTTATGGATTGAACATGATTTCCAATCAAAATACGGGGTTAAAAAGTATGCGATTCCAAAACTTTATACTCTCTATATTTGGATGGATTTATGCGAAAATCCTTGTCTGAAATAAATAAAGAAATAAAAAAAGATCCAAAATTATTTTCAAACAATTCATTGCCATATTTGGGTTATTATTTGATCAGTGAATTATTCATAGAGATATTGAAAGGAGTGAAGCATTTACATAATAATAACATTATTCATAGAGATCTGCATCCATGAAATATTCTAATAAAGAGAGAGAAAAATGGTAATTGCATTAAAATAGGAGATTTTGGTTTAGCAAAAGTTCATGACTTAAATAAATTAAATACTGGAGATATAGGAGATATCACATATTCAGCACCAGAAGTGTTTGATTGTGAATACTATGACACGAAAGCAGATATATATATTCTGGGAATAATTTTACAAGAATTGTTTCAACGGAATATAAATAAGTAAAGAATGTTTGGTTTATTCCAATCAAAATAACTAATTTTCTTTTTAGATCCTCTAACGTTTCTTTTGATATTCATACGCTATCAAAATATGAATGTTTGAAAGATGTTTATGCAAGTATGACACAAATTAACCCACAAAATAGACCGAATTGTGAATTGTGAGAAGAAAGGAGTGGGCCATCAATGAAAGTGAATTCAATTTTAAAGAAGTGCTGTTCAATTATTTGATGATATGTAATGAAAATAGGGATTATACTCAAAAAATAATTGTTTCAAAATTATTCAAAAATCCCAGAATAGACTAAATTTCTAGAATCATTCTAAAATAAAAGATTCCTATTTTGAATATTTTCTAAAATAAACTACTTTTGAATACGTTGATATTATTCTGAAAAAAAACTCCTACTAAAAATTATTGAATCAATTTTAAAAGTTTCATTTAATAGTTTACTGATTGCAAATTTTTCTGTTATTTGTTTTTTTCTGTTAATTAATGTTGGTTTTACTTGATTTTAATTTAATTTAATCAATTTACTTGACATATTTTAGTTATTTGTACCTCAAAATTAAATCAAATTTGAGACTCTAATACAAGACTATATTATTCCTTACTTTTGTTACACAATGTATTTTCAAATTCAAAAATTAGATAAATTTTTGAGAATAAGTAATTTATGGGATTGTATATAGGATTTATACATTATGAATCAAGACATTTCGATAGACTTACCACCTGTACAGGATCTTCCTGTATTGTACAGGAAATGGCTGCAAACTTTTGTCTTTACTTAGCTTTTTTCATGTTCGTAAGAAAAATATACCTTTGGTCCCACCTTTAATATTTTTTGTGTACAGGAACTGCAAGTAAAAAAGGTGGTAAGTCTACATTTCGATGTACTCCTCGACGACCACATCTTAAACATCAGTTCCACTCATATACTAATAAATGTGACCACTCGTTGAAGGAATTGAGACATTCATTAGAGGAATAACTGACGGACTATTCGTATACTCTGAAAGAAGTATTTTCTTATTAAAATTTATTATTTTCTAAAAGTTTTGAAAACTTTTGCCGGATTTTTGAGTTTGTTTAAAAAAAATTTTTTTTGTTGCCATTCATTTATTTCATGATTTTTTGATTGAATAATATTTCTTAAACACATCACTTTCTTTTATGTTAAAATTCTTTTTCATTCCTTTTAAGCAATTCTTCATTCAGTTTATCAATATTTACTTTTAAATATTCGACACAACTATGCGTTTTTGCTTCACTTCTATTGATCCAAGAATTACATCCTTTACTGCACTCGTATTTCACATTAATTTCTATGACTCTTCAAGTCTTCAATTTTGCAAAATTTTTGACATCCCTTCGACTCAAACTCACACTCGAGCTCAAGTTTTGAATAAAGATTACGGAAAAATCTTGTGGTTTCGCACAAATGATGAACTTTTAAGGGGTTTCTATCGACCTGACATAAAGACTCCTTTTGTAGCCATTGGTTAATACATGTCTTAAAGAAGATATGTTCACAAAAGGAAACGATCGGATCTTCAAAAATGTTTTGACATATTGAACACAAAAATCACAAATCTCTGGTATAAAATCAACGTATACTCAACTTATTTTTCAAGTCCAAAGTACTATAAAATTAATGTTCTTTTTTCCCAGAAATAATAATTATCAGAAACAGACCTCACATTGAAAGTTCTTTTTTTATGGTGGAGAAGCTGGTAATTAATTATAAATACAGGAAATTACATAAATATAAGTGTATTTAATTCATCTCTTATTTTCAAAACGATTTTGTGGAAGTTGCGGTTCGCGGTGCTCAATCTCTTAAACTTTTTTTTAAATATTATGTTTATTTTTGAATTAAACTCATACTCTATATATACAAGTAATTTGAGAATGATTTTAAATCTAGAAATTGATGAAAATTTAAATATCAGACAGTATTGATTTCAGTAATCAATGGAATTATAAACCAAATTCAAAAGATTTAATAACATTTAATGCGTTTCACTCGTTTGAGTGCTATGAAAATAATGGTTTTCTGCCATTCAATCATTCATGTTATTCATTATTTAATAAAATTGAATATATTTATATCTTCATTATTAGTTCATTATATTATGAGAAATGTTTTCATTTTGTTTCAAATTAAAAATCATTTCAGGTGTGTATACATCAGTATAAATAGTATTAGTGCTGTATTCTTCTAATACAGGGGGTAATCAAAATCTTCAGGAATACCACAATCTGTCTTCCAATTTGGGAAGAATTTAGATATCCATGAAATGAATGTATTGTATGGACAGTTATAATCGGGACAAAAAGAAGGCTTAATTTGATTGACAACCGGATCAGATTCAGTCGATTCTGTATTATTGATATAGAAAACTTTAACTATATTTTTTCCATTAATTTCATGTAACTCGCAAATTGTCATCGCTAAGTTTTCAGGCTGTTTTGTCTGTTTGATACCGAATACTTTATTTAGGTTAAACAGACTGGAGCGATGCTATAAAACAATAGATTGAAATTTCGTACAGTATTTGGCTTTCAAACTCATTCTAATTAATAGAAAAATTGAAAAACTTACTAACGTATACATGAAAAAGTTTTTATAAAAACGATCAGACTCTTTACTTGAAATCAAAACCTGATTCATTCTTGTAGAAAGTTCTTTGAGTAAAAGACCTGAATAGAAATTATTTTGACTTGTTTAGAAAGGGATCAAATTAGCAACAAAATTACTTACCAATTCTCAACTTGATCTGTAATTTTTCAGATAAATCTAAATCTAAATCTAAATAATAAAAGTTAATGAATTCCATTAAATCGTAATAATAATCTGTTATCCAATCGGGTAATGGATTTCCATTTAATTTATCCCATATAGCATTCCATGAGCATTGGATACACCAACTAATGTTGCCGGGAATCCAGTTTTTTCAGAGACATAATCAGAAAACCATTGATAACTTTTACTAAGTTCAATTACTTCGGTTTTATTCCTATTTTTTTCAATTTCTTTGTTCGAGTTTGGACAGTAAGGCGAATAATATAAGACCTGAAAATTGTTATAATAAATTAGGTTATAGGAAAATTCATTTTTATTAAATCAATTGTAAAATTTTTAAAATTTCTAACTCCATCAAAAGGCCTTGGTAATGTGAATATGCGTGGTTGAATCCAATCTGATTGACCACTTGGAGGCCAAAATTGTCCGGCAATTAAAGCTAATGTGTCTATACATCTGTCTACTTGACTTGAGCGTAAAATTGAATTCTTCGGGTTTTTCGGATAGAACTTTTCATATCTTTTTTTAAGAAATTTTCCTATTCGAATAGATTGTGCGATACCGACCTTAAATAATTTAAAAGTTATTTATTTTTAAATATCAATGTATTTATAGATTTTTACAGCAGTCATTTGTGACAAACCCTCTGGCCATCGAGTTGCGTTATCTTTATTTGGATCTAATGGATAATAACCGTCAGCAGCTCTAATTCCATGTCTCATTACCTAAAATATAAATAACAAATTGCTATTAATTTTTAAAAATTATATTTTTAATTACTTTAACTTACAATGTGAACAGATTTTAGTTTACTTTTTGGTTTACATTCTATTGATATATTGAATAAAATATAAAAACAAATGCGATATTCAATAAATTTATATTCTTCAAGATAAATTTGCAAAATGAAACTTTGATAAAATAAAATAGCTTTTATGATTAGAATTATACTCGTATTTTAAAATGAAGCACAATTTTCGCTAAATATTATATTGTTACTATAAATACTTACTATGTGTTCCTTCCACAAAATGAAACATTGCTATATTTAGCAATAACACTACGATTAATAGAACTGAATTCATTCTTATCAACCTCTGCTTCAAATTAAATGAATGCAAATTGATGTCGACTAACAGTTTAATATTTTCTCATTTGGATATATTCATCACTACAATCAAAGTAAAATAGACGCATCTGTTATGACAAGATCATGATGTATTATTTATTAACATATTTTTGTTCATTTAAAAACATTAGTGGATAAATATTTAGATGTTTAAAAGAGCTCATTTAGAATTTAAATAAAATTATTGATATAAAAGTTGAAAATAATATAATGATATGAAAATTTAGATTTCAAGCAATTATTAACTTTAATAAGTAATTGTACAGTTTTTTCAAGAAATTAAATTTTTCAATTCTTAGTGGAATTCATTTGAGCGGAGGAACAAGAACTTTCATGATTCATTTTTTTGTAATGATACTCATATAAGTAACAAAAAATTTATACTAGATTTTTGATTATTATTAATAAGGACTTTATAGTATTTTCAGGTTTTTCCATTATTTAAACACATTTAATTCAAACTAGCTTTTGGACAAGTGTTATAAAACTTTTTCAAAATAACCATTTGTTACACAAAATTATGATTTATTATGCATTTCATTCTAGAGTTTATTGATCTGTGGTAAACTATAAAGTTTTTATTTTTTTAATTAAATTTCAATAAAGTACAAAAAATTGTGAAAATTTTTATGGTTATCTCAATTTAGAATTTTGTTATTTGTGAAAAATAATTTTAAAATTTACACTCATTTATCACAAGAAAAAGATGATAATTCACTAAAGTGTGTAATTTTAGCAATCATTCATTCGAGTCTTGTAAGAATATTAATTATTTTTCAATGAAATTGAAAAATACCAAAAACTCTCTTCAATTTAAAACGAAGCTTAATAAGGCTCGTATTAATATTTGAACGAATGCCTAAACAAAAGCAGGTTAATAAGGACGGCATTAAGAACTTAACCCAATAATTGTTCAATACATAGCTTTTGAACTACTATATTATTTTATTAAATTTTAATTTGAAACATTTTAATTATTAGTGTTCAAAATTAAACTAATTTCAAATTGGGAGATCTCTATATCCACTGCTGTTCACGTTTGAGTCTCCAATTGAAAATAACCAATCAATAGTTATTTGTGTTTGAGAAAATATCAGAATCAATGTTTTAATTCATTGTTTGACTTTTCAGTTTCAGGCAAAATATCTTTTTAATGTAAAGATGTAAAAAATACCTGCCAGATCTTAATGGGCTTATAAATTAACTTGATAATAAGCGTATCATAAATACGTAAAGTGTCCTAAAGGAAATTCCCAATGCTTTATAATTCGGTGTATTTATTTGGCAGAATTTCATAAAAAATTTATATCAACTGTATGAGCTTAATATCTCTGATAACCTATTTTAATCGTTTTCAAATAAAAGTTAGACACTGTACAGTAAACATTCTTCTTTCTAAAATATCTTTTCACTCGTCTAAAATAACATATGCTCAAATTTATACATGCAATTCCTAGTTGCGAGTAAAACGAATAACTCGTAATATCAGCCATATTGGTGCCAAAATTTTGAAAATCAAAGCTTGGCACAATAAATAAAACATCATTATAATGACTGAGTCATTTGAAGTGTCTGTTTTCGATTGGTTTCTAATATCAAACTAACACACGGAAAGAAGTTTCAAATTCCATAAACAGACATTTAAAATCATAAAACAATTTACAAGAATGAAATAAAACTTTTTAAAAGTTCAGCTTTAGATTTATTTAAAAGTCACTTAAATATCCTAGACTAGAAGTCTCGAAACAAAATTTTTTATTTACATTTTATGATGAAATAAAGTGTTTTAATCAGTTTTAATTTATTCTAATTTTTGTTAATGCCATGTTTATTAAAATAAATAAATATTAAGCTTTATAAATCTCATGAAATAATTTTTAAATTCTAAGCAAAAATTTTAAATTCTAAGAAATTTTTAATTTATTATTCCTATGATTTTCTTATTGTAAGTGCAAATTTTCCTCAAAATATAAAACCAAAACCAAACAAAAAGAATGCAGAAATAAAAAAAAATTAATCGAGAAAATTATAAGAATTGTGCAATACTATAATATTAAATAATTTATGTGAGTAAATCTAAAATTATGTGACCTTGTTCAAATTCATCATTTTTGAGGGATTGTAATGATAATAATTATTATAAAATGGTTTAAGTTGAGGTTAAATCTGCAAAATTTAGTGCAAATTATTAACTTTATATCTAAAATATTCGAAATATACGAATTTTCTTGCATAATAATATTGTAATTATAATGACATCATTAGATTGAACCATTTGCACAGTTTTAGACCTTTCTAGAGCTTTAAATATATATTACATTTGTAATGAAGACAAGCACTTCTGGAGGAATCAATCAATAACCCATTTCACTTTATTTTTAATTAATATTTAGAATCATTTTTCATCAAATTTTAGCAATAATTCATCCGAGTCTTGTTAGGACATTAATTATTTTTCAATGAAATTGAAAAATAGCATAAACTCTCCTAAATTGAAAAAGATGCTTAACAAGAGAAGATTATTTGAACTAATGTCTAAACAAAAGCACGTTAATAAGGACGACATTGAGAAATTAACCCAACAATTGTTCAATATATATCTTTTGAACTAATGTTAATTATTTGATTAATATTTAATATGAAATATTTTAATTATTAGTGTTCAAAATAAAACTAATTTCAAATTGATCGACCTCATTGTGCGTTGCTGTGTGCGTTTGATTCTTCATACCTCTCATTAAGCTTTGACAGTTATTTTCATTTATTTTTTACATTTAAAAAAATATTTTGCCTGAAACTGAAAAGTTAAACAATGAATTAAAACATTGATTCTGATGTTTTGTCAAACACAAATAACTATTGATTGGATATTTTCAAAAAATATCTGCATCAGAGCTGTTTTTAAATTTCAATAAGACTCTATTTTTAGCTCTTTTTTACTTCCCATTATAAACTCCATAGGGATTTAACATGTAGAGGTATAATAGAGTTCAAAGTAAAACAATTTAAATACTCATAACTCTATTAATATTTACATTAAATTAATAAATATGGAGTCAAATTGGCTTTCTTTTGATATATCAATCATTGTGAGAGAATATGTATTTCTTATTTAATATCATTTTAACGCAATGTCTCCTCAAATTTTATTTTTATTCCATAGACTCCAATGTTGTAGAATATATTGAATCTCCATAGACTTTTCATGTTCTGAGTATAAATTATTTTGGAGATTTTATACCTTTTTATAATCACGTCTGCTTTGATTCAGTTAAAATAAGTCTTCTATCAGTTTTAAACTAATCAAATATTGAATAAGGTTAAATTTTTTTTAATAAAATAAATTTAATAATCATGTAATTTAAAATTAAAATTTCAAAAATTGATAGAAAAAAATCTATCGAGAAGACATCGCGTAAAAATTTTATTATATGAAAAATACATATACTCTCACAATGATTAATATACCAAAAGAAATATGGAAAAATTAGCTACTATTTGATGCCATATTTGTTAATTTAATATGAATATTAATAGACTTATGATTATTTGTTTAAAGTTTGAACTTAATTTGATTCTAACCTCATTTCAATCAATGATTAAAAACTTATGCAAACTTTGAACCTTTTCCAAGAAGTGTTTTTTTCAATTTTAGATTACAATCATTGATAACTATAATTTTCTAATAGGATGAACCTTTAATACGCTTCGAACCGGATATTTTCAAATAAATGAAAATTGATAGTTGAAGAGGATCTTATAATACAGTAAATGTTCCGATTCTATTTGAACAGCATTTGAAAATTTGATTGATTATCAAATTTTAAATGATTATATATAAATCACAAAATTTTACAGCAAAAAATTACAAACTTTGTACGATTTGAGAAAAATTTAAAGACATTCTAAATACTGAAAATGAGATCAACTATTGCTTTTATGATTGTCCTCTTTGTTTTGAGTAAGTGATAGCTATGCATTTGAAGAGATTTCAATTGAATAACAATTGTTTTATATTTGTCTTAATTTAGCAAACATTGCGGTTAACGCACTGCAGTGCTCGGTATCAGGTATCGATCGCAAATTGTCTTCTCTGGTCTCGAAATTGATTACTTTAATTATTTACCCTGTATTTGATACTTGTTTCAAAAAAATATCTAATTTTTAAAGTTTTAAAGAAATGAATTTAGTTCTGAATAAGAAAATCTGAATTAGCCAATAAACACATATTCTGTTCATTTAAATTACAATTATAGATGTTTTTTACTTAAACAAATTATTCAAAATTACATTTCTTTTTATTGAACATTTGTTTCTATTCATAAATAATTTAAATTCATTTACAATAGTTGAAAGTTTTCATATATTTTATTTATCATTTACTATTTTTCATTTTGTTTTTGTTTGCAATAATATCAAAGTGTATGTAACTGTCAGTCCGTATATCTATTGAGACAATAGATTGTATTAATGAATACCTTATATCACTTTTTACTCAAATGAGATTTACGTCAGTTTTTGTATAATCTATTTAAATATCATTTTTTACCGTTAATATGAGTGACTTTCCAATAATGAAAAATCCAGAAACACTTATTTGTTTAGCACTTCGTGTCGAAAGTAATGCTAAAAACTTATTATTTATAAAAAAGAAAAGTTAACATTTTTCTCATTTAATACTTTTTAATCTTTTAAAACATAACTCACTTTTCACTCTGCCTTTCCATCAGTGAAATTACAAAACATATCCATTTCAGCAAATATTTCATAATTCTTACGGTTTAAAAAACAGATATTTTTTGAGTTTTCAATAGAAGAATGAGAAAAAACTTTTTTACTACTAAATGAATGAATACTTTAATTGCTAGTCTCTCAAGAGTAAAACAAATAGTTATCAAACGAACTGAGAATCCAATTAACCCACAATATATGGCCGCAGATCTTTTTTGAGAATTTGTTTCATCATTTGATTCCAAAGCGAAGTAAAGACTTGAGACCATTAAAATTAGCGCCACAAACAAACAATAGTAAAGGCGATAATAATTTTCTTAAGTCATCTATTATTCAGCGAATACTTTGTCCTCTAATGCTATACATAATGCTTGAAATGATATGAATCGAGTCTTTATCTGTCATATAATTGATAAATAGTCTGAAGTTTGTTTTGTTCATAAACTCTTTTTTCCAATTTCCTATCAAACAATATATTTTCAATTTCTTCAATAATTGGTCACACATTACACTAGTTTGTTATGATAAATTCGGAAATCAAATCTGAATTGTGTCGTTTTGAAGAACTATTAATGAGTATGAAACTGATAATCGAAATCTAATGAATAAAAAGTATTTTAAAATTCCAAAAATCAGATCCAAAAAAGAGTTTATGAATATAACAAACTTCAGACTATTTATCATTTATATGACAGATAAAGACTCGATTCATATCATTTCAAGCATTATGTATAGCATTAGAGGACAAAGTATTCGCTGAATAATAGATGACTTAAGAAAATTATTCAACGAAATCAAAAACAATAGATATGAAAATGAAATATTTATTGCGATGAATATAATTTTGGTTGTTTCCAAATATTTACATATACAATAACACAAGTATTTACTTTTGATAGAGGAACAGAACTTGACTTTAAAAAAAATTATAATTATATTCATATTTGAATGTTATTTAGAAATACTTCATTTGTTAACTGATTTCTATATTATTTATTTGACTACAAATTTAGTTTCAATGAATTAAAATTCAAAGTCATGTGATTTTATTTTTTAGAATAAAGAAATATTCGCTAAAATGGATGAATTGAGTATTTTTAAAGATGGAAAAGCAAAACCAAAAGTGAGAGTTCACAGCGAAAAATTTAATAATATTCTGGCGGATAATCTGGTGGTCATATAATGAAAACTTTACTTTAAATAATTTATAACAAATAAATGAATTTCATTTGTAAAACTATTTGTTAAATACTTGATTACATGAATGTATATTTGTATTTAATCTTATAGTTTAATTGAAATGATTTTTCAAATGACTATTCAGAACAATAATATTTAAAATACTAGATATCGATTTAATCACTTGAAACACAAAAGATAAACATCAAGAATAAAATTTTATTTCTTTGAAAGCCATTAATGATTAGTTTTGTATCCAAACAAATAAAATAAATAAATATCACTTTTCATTATTAAAAACTGATCGCAAAACAAGTAACTTATATTTGGATCAATTGAAAACATTCATTTACATTGTAGTGATTGGAGGGAACATTATTTCAAACATGAGGCCTCTTAAAAACTTTTATTATATTAACTTTATAAAAATTTTCATTCGATCCAAGTTTTTTTTATTACTTTTAGATGCAAAAATTTAAGGTAAACACTGAATGTCTGAAAAAGTGTAATAATTTGAATTTTTTATCATAATGTTTTTTTTGTAATCTATTCTAATATTAAAGAAATATAACTTTAAGAAATGACTTGTTTTTTAAAGAAATATCATTAATAGGTTTAACTAAAAAGCAAAAATAAAAGTTTGATAATGACTTAAAGAAGAATTAAATTTTGTTTTAATAAATTTTATAAAATTTAAAATAAAGATTCATACTTTCTCCCCGTCTTTCTGTTTATTTGCCATCGAGAATAAGATAAAAATTTTCAATATTATTTTATTATAACACAAAAGCAAAATAAATTCAAAGCTTTTAGTTCAAATGTAAAAACTATATGAGAATAAATTTCAATCAGAAATAATTTTCTCCAAATTTGAAACTAGCAAATGATGTTTTTGTTTTTCATACTATTATAAAATTTTTTAGGTTATGATTTTTTACTTCAAAACTTTAAAATAAACTATTATAATAAGTTTAATCATAAAAATAACAATAATAATTACATTTACAACATAAAATATATTCTGGTGCTAATTAGCGCCAGAATAGACACTGCGCTTATTATTCCATTTACTATTGATTATATTCGGAGCTATTTTTGAAGACTAATTAACAGTTAATAGTTACTGTTCTAGGCAGAGAATAGTTACTATTCTTTATTTCACAATGAAATCAATTCTTGATAAATCAATTGAGAAATCAGATTCAGAAATTCAAAGATCTCTTACTTCTTATTGTGGATTAATTGCATTTTCAATTAGATTAATAACCATTTGTTTCAGTGCTGAAAGACTTGTTCTTAATGTTTGTTTAGTTATAAAACAAAATTTCTTTTCAATGAATTGAAATTCAAAGTCATGTGAATTTAATTCTAAGAATAAAGAAATATTCACAAAATGGATGAATTGAGTAATTTTAAAGCTGGAAAAGCTGAACCAAAAGTGAGAATTCATAGCGAAAAATTTGAATTTCTAATTATATTCATATGAAATATAGTTTTTCGCATTACTATCGACATGAAGTGCTAAACAAATAACTGCTTCAGTCTTTGATCTTAACAGTAATGAAATTGATTACAATTTCTAACGTGTTTTTTGATAATTTAAATAAAA
>JAQFZT010002089.1:0-12598 GCA_034696325.1 Camisiidae sp. | reverse complement strand
TGCTTCAGAATTGGATTTTTAAAAAATCTTTTCGAAAAAATATCTTCATAAAAAATATACAAACCAAGTAAGAGCTCAAGATTGATAGCAGTAATTAAAATAATAGGAATTTTCAATGCAAGGATTGCTTCATGTGTTTCAGTTCCGCAAAAATTCATAGGATTTAATGCTCAATATTTCCAATATGAAACATCAAATATGAGAGTCTTATTATTGGCTGAACTCAGTTCTTAAGTTATCAGAGATAATGATTGAGAAAATTTCGACTGAACTTGAGATTTGATTCAATAGTTTAAAACGTTTACTTATTTATTGAAACTATTGAATCAAATCTTAAGTTCAATAGAGTTTTTCTCAATCATTCATTAATGCTTTTTGATTAAAGTCAGAAATGAGTTCAGTCTATGATTAGAAGTATTTTCAGGCTTTTTCTGAATCTTTTAGTTAAATTAGTCTTAAAAACATTCTTGAGTACTATGAATGGGATTTTTTGCGACATCGATACATGTTTTTTCAGCAAAAGTTTGTTTTTCAACAAGACTTTATTTAGGAAACTTTTCATTGCTATTTAATGTGAATAAAAAAATTAATTAATTACTGCAGATTTTCCCTCATTATTACGTAAGCATATAAAGTATTAATTAATTTAATGTGTTGGAAGCGATTTATAGTCCAATAAAATACTCTATTAAGTAAAAGCAATATAAAATTAAATCTAAAATACTTCAGAAGAAGTTCCTTTTTTGGAAAAGTAATTTATTCTTTACTCAAACTTTTCATCTTAAAAGAGAATTATTTGAAAAATTTCTATCAAATCTAATATAATTACATTTCAACATAATTTCATGGTATATATTAGAGGTGCACATCGAGCCACTTCGGGTTCGGGTTGAAGGCCCGAACTTAAGAAAAGGGCAAAAAATCTTAAGAATAAGAGTTTATTGAAATAAAAAACTTAATTCTGGAATTTGGTTATGTGTTACTTTGCATTACATCTTATTTTAAACTGTATAAATCTTCAATAAATCTCTATTATTTCATGAAAGACTTGGATCGGAGACTTGTACAAAATTTTGTCAATTTTTAGTCAATGCAAAGTTTCGGGTCGAGCTTGGGCGGGCTCGGGCTTGACTTGAAAAAGTCGGGCTTTTTCGGGTTGGGCCGATGAGCCAGAAAAGCCGGCAGGTTCGGGCCGGAGATTTGAAAAGGTCTAATATATATCATTGTTTTTCTTTCACAAAAATGAATTTAACTTTGCTCTGAAAATACAGCGATAAAAGTCTAGTGTTATCACAAATGGAAAAAATGGACACAACTTATATTCTATAAGAATTTAATCCAAAATGATATCTTTTAGACGCGTATAAAAACAAACTTTCGTGTTTTATCATGAAAAAATAACTCGAAATCGTTACAGCTATATGTGCTGTCAGTTTATTCAATATAAATGAATACATTCATAACTTTCATACTTAATATGAGACTTTTGTGGTAAAAATGCTGTTGTTTTGTTTATTCACTGTTATATAATTTATAAATGATGTTGAGTTAGAATAGAAACTAAATGTTGCATATATTCTACTTTGGGCTACAAATAGGAGAGTATTTTATGCTCACAATAATAACTATGAATGCTAGCAATATTTCATTGTGTGAAAAATTTGAGCCATCATTTCCTAAAATACTGAAAAATAGTAGGCATCACAAACTTGAAAGAAGTAACTAATCACTCGAGGGAGTACTTAAATTGATTGCATACTTAAACATAGACTCAATTTATTTGTTCGATAGCTCAAAGATTTTCATGAAAAAAGAACAAAAAATATAATTAAATTTTCTATCAGTTCGCAACTTATAGTAATGGCTAAATTGTTCGGTGTATTAAAATAGTTTCAAGAGATTTAATAGCACAGCAGTCCATATATCGCATGAATTATTAGTTTAATAAATTTTATTCTCAAAAATATATATTTATTATAATAGTTTCACAGTATTGAGACGTTTGTTTATACAATAGATATGTTTCAGTGTTTGCCAAGGGAGGGAATAACAAGGAGTTCACCTTTCAGCCTATTTTTGGGCTTATAAGTAACTGAAAAATTCTGAAAATTCTAGACAATTATTATCTTGTGCTAAACTTTTTCTTAATTATTTTTTAGTATAATGAAAACTTTGAAAATAATTTGTGTATCAATGGGATAAAATTTCCAATTGTTAGAAGATTTTCAGTTTTTCAATATTAATTTTGATTTTGAATATTAATTTTTTTATCTAATATAAGCTTATATGATATTATCTTTATTGAAATTATTCGTCAGTATAAGGAGAAAAATTTTCTTTCCATTCAATTCATATGTATAAAAATTTGAAATTCTATCCTAAAAGTTTTTGAAAATCATTATAACCCAGATTTATTTACAAAACCCAAATATTTAAAATCCTAGATTAAAAGTAAAGTTAAGTAAAAGTCTTGATTTAGCAAAAATTGATGGAAAAGTTTTTGATCCCTCCCTAGATTTAAGGAAAATGTGAATCTGCTTCCCCTCTGGAACACCTACCCTGGCAAATACCGGATACGCTTCAATAGCCAATAACTATTCGCTGAATAAATTAGAATTGAGAGAAAAAAAGCTTAAGCGAAATACCTTTGACGGCAGAGAGTTGATTACCCATCATTTGTTTAGCTATAAATGCGGCCATTATTCTTCTGGTTTAATAAAACTGTGAGATCTTTTAGGAAAACAACAAAAAAATAAAGAGAAGAAAAAAGTTACTTCAAATAGAAGAATAAAAAATAACAGTTATTACAATTCCGACTCACAAATAAGAATGAGAAGTTAGTCTTCAATATGTTATGTTCAATGAGATGCGAAACTTGAGACTGTTTTTAAAAACTGAGCGAATATTGACTCTAGAATTTATTCTTGAATTGTGTTTTGCAATCAATTTGCATCGTCTCTATTGTGATATCCCATTCGTATCAATTTTCCATGAGATCTGCATATCGTTCTCTTTATTTTTCTATCGATATTATTCTAGCATTTGATTATTAATGTCGTGTTAGTACCAGTTTTTCTCCTCTTATGCCTTTTGATAGCGAATAGAGATCTTATTCAACTGCAAAAGTAATGATGAAAAATATAGAGATTTATACAGAATATGCTTATTATTTGTTTTGCTTTCGAAAAGTTTCAAGTAATAGTGTATTAATGGTGCCAATGGTTGCATTGACACTACAGTATTAGCACTTTATATTCATTGCAAAAAATGCATTATACTATTGATTTTTGTATTTCTTCTATAACTTCAAAACAACAAATAAACATCACATGTTGAGCCTCATCATTACATTGTTTATGAAAATATATACCTGTATATTGTTTTTTATGATTTAAAGTTTAGAGTTTTCTTTTGAATTGCCAAAAAGCTCTCAATGCTATCAGTCATGAAGTTCTGTACAATAGTAATGAGTTTCTAAATTGATTTAAGCCTCAAATATCTTAAAACTGCAAACTATTGAAGTTTTCAAATCACTGTTTCATTCAGATGTGAACAAAATTTTCACTTTTGAGAAGCAGTTTATGCACTAAATGAACGTTTTAGGCTTAAAATCACAAGTTTGTAATTACTGTGTAATTAAATTAATGATACAATTTAGTTGATTGTATTCAGTTGAATTGCATCATAAAACACATTTTGAATGATAAAAGTTTGCATATCTTCACTATTTGGTGAAATACGAAACAATGAACTTTGAAACTAAAGCATTCTCAAAATTTAAACGGATTTTATGTGAACAAACCAGAAACTTCCAAACGTTAAACTATATTCAAACTTTACCACAACTGATTCAATTGATATGGAGATCATGAACAAACTCATATCCGGTAAAACGTTTTTCATGCATTACTTCCAGGTTTTCAAATGCATTCAACATTTTTCAAAAAATCATTCGTTTTATACTTGCAATAAAATCAACATAAATACATAATCAAAAGTTTATAGAAGTTTCACAAACGTATAAATTATAAAACAAATAATTAGAGCATTAAAATTGTGATTATGTTTCTCAAGACTTGAAATCTCTGACTCAAGAGTTTTCGTGAATTCCGGAATTTGGTTTTGATAAAACAGGACAAAAAACATAGAAAATGAGATGTTGGCTTGATATAGGAAAAAATAAATCTGAGCTCTAATTCTTCGATCAAAGTGAAACACAGCGGTCGAAAAGTTTATGAGGCAGTGGTAGCAGAAAAAGTTTCATGAGAAAAGTAAACGCCTTCCCATCGAGTGCTACATTTTGATCCTTTCTGCAGAAAATGTACTACTATTTCCGTATTCAATGCATGACTTGCACATCAAAAATTCCCTAGACTTATGGACTTAACGTTCAAAACTAACATTTATGTTATTCAGTATTAGGCAAAGTAGCGCTTGTTATTTAGAGTTTAATTATAAGACCAATTAATTGAAGGTTCAATTCATGAAAATGACCAACTTTTTAATTGCAGCAAAAGCTTAAAAATAGTATCAAACTTTAGTTAATCCTTGGCTTAACTTTTTCAAGAGCAGAAAGTTTGAAAATTCTAAATAACCGAATACTGAAGCGCTTCATAACTACTGCTTATCGGCAATGGTAGAGAAGTGGTCTTAATGTTAAGTTGGAATCATAGGGTGTAAAGCGAATATTACTTACTATAGAAGTATTAGCAAATATAAAACATTTTTTAGAGCCAAAACTAACTTAAGTTAGAGGTGATAACAAGCAATGACTTAAAAATCATCTCATACACCATTCATCATACAATATAATGGCATATATATAAAGTGTTGATACAACTCAAAGAATGGTTCATTAGTATGCGATATCAGTTTTCGAGAGAATATTTTAGCTAAACTTCTAGAAACTTTTATTCAAATATTCTGTATGAATGTTTGCTATAATATTTCTGATCCCATAACAAGTTTGTTTAAACTTTAAAGTTAGAAAATTTGTCATTTAAATGGTTTTATTATGCATTATATATATGAAGATTATTGGAAACACATAAAAATATAGGCGAAAAATAAGTAACGATTACATACCGTAATGTACCCCAAATTGCTAAGCATTACTCAGATTTTTAAATTTCAACCAACAATATGTCTAATGTTATGCTATTCAGGTCTTTGATAACAATAGGAAGTTAGTTCAATGCGTTTAAATAGTCAGTAAATTCACTTTAAGCAATGATAATAAGTTAGTCAAGAGTAAAAGTTTCCAGTAATCAGTAGTGTTTCACTTCTCGCTTACAAAACTACTGATTAACGACATAAACGGCTGAAGCGATTCTTTCTGGCCAAATAAATGAGCCCTTAAGGAGCTATAAATTGCCATAAAAGTTGGCTAAAGTGCATGAATAACAAAGAAATCCAAAAACTCAAAACAAAAGTGCTTTCACTTGAATAAGTATAGGGGAAAAGTCTTTTGATGGTTAGTTTACTCTATTGTTCTTTACAAACCATTGATATTTATTAGGCTTACAATTATTTCTCAAATGAACTCTATTTTGCAGAACAATTTTAGGAGAACTTGAGACTAATTTATTGTTACTGTTATTACGGAAGAGTCAGTATTTCATAAAAAAACTTAAAAATAAGATTTGATTTTGATATTTATTTCCTGGTTTTTATGGATCTATGAATTTAACTTTTAGGTTCAAATTAACAGTTATGGTCAATATGAGAGAAATAAATTGCTGAAAATTATCTTAATTTTGAGTTCACAAAAATATAGAGAATTTAAAATTAGAATTATGTTATCTGAGCCATAAATTTAATTTATAATGTTTGTAATAATCGTTTTATTTCCACACTATAATCACAGAAATGACATCAACAGTAAATAGCAATAAAGTAAAAGCCTTTTAATGAAGTGATTCAGGATATGCTATAAATTATCGCTTAAATTATGGCCAAAATATTCAAATAACTTTATACTAATATTTATTGCTACAAATTTTTGGTTCTTATCTTCTATTATAGTTTGAAATTTTTGCACTTAATTAAACTTTGAGAACAAAATATTCTGTTTTATTAGGGATTTGACATCTAAATAGAATTGAATTTTAAGTTTGAATAAGTTTTGAATAAAGAAATTGCAGCCAATACTATATAGACTTTAGTTTTTGAAATACTATATTCTGCAAATACAGTATATGGAAAAGTCTTTTTTCATGTCCATCTAAACAATAATTTGATTAACGATTTGTTTAGATTGTTAGATAAGAGAAGTGCTGCCAATCAAATCAAGTTATTTGTCAAAGATCTAAGTGATTGATTCAATAATCATTGTCGTCCTCGAGAATTTCAAACTAGAAATCACTTAATAAGGGATCAATTCTCGAGGAGATAAAGTACAAATTGACATCATTTTCATTTTCATAATCAATGTGTGAAATCAATTAAGTGAAAAGTCTTTAATTACTGGTAACAAATGTGATACATTCGACTCAAACAATGTATAACTCGTTTTATTTGTTGAATACATGATAAAATTGAATTTTTTCGAACTCATGACATTCAAAAGACAACTGCACTTTACCTTAATTTAAAGGTTTAAAGGCTTTGAACTTTGCCATGACTTTTAAAATATGTTATAGAGATTTTTACAGGTGACAAATAAAGAGAAGTAATATTGACGTTTAAATCACGAGAACTCTAATGTGAGTTAAGAAATATATATAGCATAGCAAAAGTTATTTTTCATTTCAAAGTTTCAAAAAGAAAACTTTTTTCTCTTCTTTTTGATGCCAATTCTAATAAATTTCTTGCCTCAAGCGATTCACTTCTTTTTCATCTCTGTTAAAGTGAAAAAAGTGTCATAAATTTTTCTTTATACTTATTTTTCAAGTACAGTAGATTTCTAGAAACCTTTCAAAAATCTACTGACAATACATGGACACAAATGTAAGAAATCAATATATTATGAGAGGTTCTCAAAAAATCTCATGCACTTTAGGTTTTACAGAAGTTTATGTTTATCTTTTGCGGATCATATGTTTAGCTTTTTAGTGCTGTTTTTCAATAAACATTTCTTAGAAGATATGAATAAATTATATTAAATTCTAAAGAATGATATAATTTGAAAGAATTTATTCTTAAATTCCAAAAGCTCTATATTTAAGACGCTTTTTAACAATGACTGATTTATTGAATATTATATTATTTAATGGAAAGATGACTCGAGAGCTTTATGGTAATGTTCAAAAAGATAGATTCAGAATGAAAAGACCGAGTATTACAAAGAAAATTTTAAAGAAATCTTTATCCAAAAAAAGCTCAAATAAAATAAAGTTTAATGAAAAAATACCTTTTTAGAGATATTTAATGGCTGTATAAATTAGGTGTTTATAGAGAATAGCTGTAAATGTGAGAGCAAGAACTCTATGAAAAACTTAAGTTTAACTTATATGTTGAGAAAAAACTGGTTGAATAGAAAATGTTTACCATTGCAAATATTATGTTATGACTTTTAGCAAATATTACAGATTCCTATGGGCGCCACTGCTTTGTGCAATAAATCAGTGACTTCTCATAACTGAAAAATTCAATAGAGCTTTCATAATATCTGACATCTGCCCAAATGAACATTTTTTCTTCTTTTTAATATTTCACTTTTTGAATAAAGTTTTCATGTCTTATAGAGAGAAAAGATTAAAATTTTGCCTTAAAGAACTTTAACGTAATTTCATTAATAAAAATGATATTCTTTTATTCCGTTGTCAAAAGAAAATACAATCAAATTTTTACCGTATGTTTAGTTTCACAGTTGAGGTCTGGTCTCAAACCACTTCGTTAATGACTGTAATCAGAGTTTTCAAATAATGGTAAGCTATTGTATTGGATGAAACACTAGATATATTATGAAGATAAGGAGAGTAATCGATTTAATTAACTCTAATTAATTAGTAATTCAGAGTAATAGTACGTCTGAGGGGTTTCGATAAATGATAATTTACTGACAAGTAATGAATAGTCGAATGTTCTCTACTATTTAGAGTACAGACAGAACTCAAGTTTGATTTCGAGACAAAATAGAGTAGAGATAGAACTCAAGTTTGATTTCGAGACAAATAGAGTACAGACAGAACTCAATTTTGATTTCGAGACTAATAGAGTACAGACAGAACTCAAGTTTGATTTCGAGACAAAATCAAGTAAATAATTCTGTAAATTACTGGAATCGACCTAAATATTAGACAAAGTAACTAAAAAAATTTCGATTTACATCCAACCAATTATATAAGTTAGTGATCACATACAGTATTTATAAGTATCAATTCTTTAGAAACGCAATCTTCAACTTCAATAACACTACAACTTTAATAATGTATACTCGAGTTATTTATTTTAAAAATCGTACTGAAAATTTAATTTAATATTTTGTATGACAGGAATAGATGGAAAATTAAGGAATTTATCAAAAGATGTGTCAGGAATTCACATTTTTTCGAGAACTTATATCCGCAAGCCTTCTGACAGTTTTTATCTATAGTTCAGAATGATTTATATGAGACGTTCTCTGAAGAAACGGTATACAACGGGTTATACAGTTTTCGTGTTCTTCTATTAAAAGTTAGTTTAAACCTTAAGTTATAAGTTGACAAATTTTCATGGAATTATCCAATCTCTAAATTTATAGTTAACTAAATTTCAAAGTTTAGTTACTAGTGAATGAAAACTTTAAACACGTTCTCTCTATTTAAAGCTTTGGCTTATAAGCCCTTTTCGGGAACTACTCATAACAGCTTCTCATAAGAATTTATATTATAGTCCAGTCGATGCTTTATATTAAAAACTTTTAATTAATAAATTCTCACATATTTTCCTGGATATATTCACTCAAATAATTCACATCAAAACGTAAACTATAAACAACTTCTTGGATATCACATTAAACTATTTTTTATGAATGGTTTAAATTTATAAAATTCTTTTGTAAATAGAAATTGATGACTAATAAAAGTTTGATTCTAGTATAACACGCAAGTCTTAAGCAATTAATATATTATTTTTTAGAAAGAATAGTTTAATATAATAGTAATAGTATTTATTAGGTTGATTATATTCAAATTTATTTAATAAAATTTTTACCTTGAATATTGAGCATGAAAGAATACTTCTCATAACACGCTATATCACCATAAAAAGTTCAATTTGAGAAAATTAGACTAAAAACATCACGACATATATACTCATAAAGCATATAATAAATTCTTACGTTTTAAGTAAAACTACTGTTAATCATATTCTTGTTGACAGAATATTTGATGACTAGTTTTAATTCACAACTCAACACTTTCCACAAGTAAATCAAAGCTGGTTTTGATTCCTAACAAATTCTGATCCCAATGCTATTCATCATTGCTTTGAAACGGTTTCTAAGCAGAGAAAAGCTGGCGATAATCTGAGCGAAAGGGCATCTAAAAAGATGACATTTAAGCTATTTCTAACCATCGCGAACGGAAGTGCATCCCATACTTTATCTGAAACTACACGAACACATCTATGTTCTCATGAATGATATCGGGTATTAAAATCGGCGACTGACAAATCAAAACTCGACGGGACGCTGACGTACATGGCATTAAACGATCACATGAAGAAGTGGTAGTGGCGGTGGTGGTGATGTCCTTCATTGTAAACGAAGGGCGCGCTCCACTTCTACCATTCAGATCGATTATATTCACAGCAAGAATGAGAATAAGAAAAAGAACAAAAGTTTTTTGATGGAGAGAATCAGCAAAAACTTTTACGCTATGAATAATCAATAGTTGAAGCTTAATGTCGAATATTGGGTAATACTCTATATGAATCAAGTTATGTATGTTAACGATTAATATTGGTTTCAGGCTATGCTAATAAATGTTATCAAAAACTAAGTTTTCGCGTTATTAACCTCAATAAGTTCTTAATTTTTTAGGTTCTATACAAGTATCCAGTTGTCATCATTTTCCCTCATTTCATCATTCTTTAAAACACGATTAAAACTTTTAATTAGTGAATATGAGATAAGTTGAAGTAATATTTGTTTATTTTTCAATTAAGTTCAGTGTAAGTTTCAATCTCAATGACTGTGAGTAAGAAACTCATGAAGTAATTCATTATTATTATCGAAGCCTATATTATCGAAACAATATAAACCCTTAATATCGAAAGAACAATGAAGTTTTCATTGGAAAAATATCTCAACATCAAGAAAAATGAACTTAAGAACCAAATACTGACAACTTTCAAATGTCTAAACTCTATCCTTCAATGTTTGGAATAAATACAATGAATTTTAGTCTCAAATATATCAAGAGCTGATGAGAACCCCACTCAAGCAAAATTTTGATCATTGATTTTTCTAGACCTAATTTTTTATTTAGGTTCAAATGACACTATTCTCGCCATCATTAAGGTCTGCAATGTATTAAACTTTATTAAAGATAAACTAGAAATAGAAATGATGGGATGGCTTGAGAAATTTATTAGCATTTTATTTTTCATAGAAACGCTGATAAAACATGATATATGACTATTACATATGAAATATAGGAGTAATTATTTTAAATTGATCGCATATTACAGTCAGGAATAACATCGCAATAAAAATATTTTTTTCTTCTTATTAAATAAGCTTTAAATATATGTATGAATTTTATTAATCAGAGCGAAACAATCTATTCTAAACTAAGCACACAAAAAGCAATGAAACAAATATATAATTAGACAAAAAAATAAATTTATCTGAAAAATAGTTTGAACGTAAAAGCATTTTTATTTGGACCTGAAATACATATAAAAAATATTATTATCTTAAGAGTCATGTACAATATTATGGGAAAAGATTATGACTTCCCTAATAAAACATCAATTTTGCAGAATTAATAACATTCTCCTAATAAATTAACTGTCAGTATTCGACAGCATTTATTGCATTATACTCTAGCTTATAGTTGGCTTACTATTGGCTCAAATATATTACTGTTACGCATACAATATTGGATTCTTTCGACACCACAATTATTTCAATGAAGATTGAATTACCCTTGAATTAGTTCAAAAGTTACCCTTCAATTAGTTCAAAAGTGAAATTTTTCTAAATTAATCAAAACCTTTCAGGAAAGTTTCATAAGAGCTGAAAACTCACAAATAGTTAAGCTTATACTCATTCAAGTTGATCAATGATTGGTATCGAGCTCTACAAAGCATTGTTGAGAATAAGTTTAGTTCGTTATTGAATGCGACACAACTACTTATGATTTTGTCTCATGGCTCCAGTTCTCGTTCAATAATGTCAAAAACACTTATTTGTAAACGAACATAAGGAACACACTCTATATCTCGATAATTATTGTTCAATCAAACGTATTTGATTTGAATTGACTTTGAGTCAGTTCACGTCTTTGATCTTCATTTTTTGCTAGACTTTCATTGAAAATAGTAATCAATTGTTCTCTAATTGTAAGTTGAGTGCATTTTCTACTCAAACTTTCAGAGCTGCAATCATTGTGAGCAGAATGAAATTGTCCAAAAAATTGAACTTCCATTTTGTTGAAGTGCTCATCAGCTTTTCTCTGTGTCTGAAGAATAAACACTTCAATACAAGCTTACTGTGAATTTCAGGTTAACTGTCAATAGTAACTTAGAAGAGAATAAATCTGTGACTTTTGTTATTTACTCTTCAACCGAAAAACTTAATTCTTAGTCACGATTTGATTATTAGGCAAAACGAAACGATTAAACACATATTACACTCAATGAAATGTTAGGCAAGAATACAAGAAATAAAAATCATATTAGACTTGTTCACAATCAGATTCTAAGTGATAAAGCTTTTATAAATTACTTTTATGACTTCAATTTCTTATTGGAAGAAAAAGTATTTCTCAGTTTCCCCATAGACTTAATGCTTTGGATTGCTCTCTAGAAGATTTGCCCAAAAAACTTATTCCAGAAGAAGACATAATACCCTTATAAGACATTCTATAACAATAAAAATAATAAAAATTGGGTGAGAAGAGAAAGACAATGAGAAAATAGTGTTCTGAAATCCATTACAGCTTTATCTCAGGTTTTGCTGAGATTTTTTATGCTTTTTCTCTCAAGTTTTGCTAAATTGAAATCCGACCTCAAATTCATTAACTTCATGGACAGGAAACCAACAATAGATTAAGTAAAGTAAAATCGTGCCAGAAATACATTTAATACAGAGCTGTTAATGCCAAACACGTTCCCCTTTTAGTAGATTAATTTGACCAACAAATAGCTGTGTTATAAATCATTTTATTTTGTCTATTCGTCCAAAAACTACAGTCAAATAAAAGGCATTTATTGCATAACAATCGTAAAAGATTATGCTTTCATCATAAAAATATTTATTATTAAAAAACATGCGTTTTATTGCTTTCTTTATTTAAGTCTTTTAGTGGATTAAATGAAATATTTTATGGATATGTTTTATGACGAAAATCAATGACTTTAATCCAAAAGTTTTATGTTTCAATAAAATAATAGAAGATGAATTTGATAGGAATCAGGAATCAGGAATCAGGAATCAGGAATCAGGAAT
>JAQFZT010002088.1:0-12599 GCA_034696325.1 Camisiidae sp. | reverse complement strand
ATATTCTAATCTCTTTTCCATTTAGTTTGAAATAATTTCCTTCTGCTGTTAAACCAGTTTTAATTCCGCCCGTTATACAGTGCTCCAAGTGTTTTACACGTTCCAAAAATCTAGTCAAGATTTTGTTGGGGCGAGGAGTTAACGGTTTTTTGAAAATAATTTCTTTCCCTCAGATCCCAATCTAAAATTCTCAAAAATTATAAATAATATGGTGTCATGAATGAAAAAGTGTCTGACTTTCATCGCTCTCTCTCTCTCTGTCTGTCTGTCTGTCTGTCTGTCTGTCTGTCTGTCTGTCTGTCTCTCTCTTGTCTCTCTCCCTCCCTCTCCCTAATAAAAATTCTTTTCATCAATTTCTTTACAAAACTGTACTCCAAAAAAATTTCAATTACAATAAATGAAAGTTTGGAAAACAACATTCCTTTAAATTAGTTAAACTTTTTAATTTTGTTTCAATGTCATTATGAATTCAAAAGCATTTGATTATTATTCTTAAGTTGAGATAAGGTAAGATGCAGTTAAACTCATAGATCAGATGAAACATAAATTTGGAGACACAGTTCATTATATCTTCCTTTAAATATCTTAAACCATTAATTACTGTCCGATCACTTAACAGATTTACATATGATTTAAATTTATGGAATAGAAAATTTAATTTGAGCTCATTATTAAGTCATTATCTGATCATTACTGAAGAGAAACAAGTTATAAATATTTGTTTAAATCATTGAGTGCTTTCAAATGAAAATCTGGAACATAAACTCGATCTTTAAGCTCTTTTGAGTTCATGAATTTAATCATATCCTCACAACTATTAACTCCTGTTTCAACGAATAATGTCTTCATGTTATTATTATGACCGAAAACAATATCAGTTGTGAGTCTATCGCCAATCATTACACATCTTCGAGGATCAATATTTGGATAATCTTTTTTAATAATATCGAAAAATAGTGTACTCGGCTTTCCGAGTGTGACTGCCTGTTTTCGGGTAACACTTTCAATGAATGCAAGTATAGCTCCGGGACCCGGAACTGTCATCTCTCGATTGGGCATTTTTTCATCATAATTCGAAGCAATGAATAAAGTGTTAAACTTTTCAATATAAGTGCAGGCCTTCACTAATTTATTAAATGAAAGACTATAGTCCATACCAACTGCGACAGCACCCACTTCTTTATCAAAATGACAAATTTCTGGTAATTGCTCAGGCTTTGGATCAGAGTCAACATGGATAGATTCAATTCCCACTTTATTCAATTCGTCGGCGATTCCTGAAGAGCCTAATATATAGACCTTACGATTGAAGTTTTGTGACTTCAAATAATGAGCGATTAAATAGGAGGCCGGATATAATTCATTCACATTCGCTTTAAATCCAAATTTTCTTAGTTTATCACAAAACTCTTCCCGAGTTTTTGTATCATTATTTGTAACAAATATGACATTTTTTCCTTTTTCCCGTAACTTATTCAAGGCTTTCGGAGAACCTGGAATTACATTATTGTCGAGCCATAAAACTCCGTCACAATCAGAAATAATAAAATCAATTTCACTCAAGAATCGGTTGATTTCCTTCTTGTTATCCAAATCAATTGTTTTTCTCGCCATAGATTTAGTTATAAAGATCAACACTGGATATGGATTTTTGGATTCTAAGGAAACTTATAAACAGCTTTCCCGGAACACAAAGCTATTTTTGTGTTACTCTACTGATAGTGACGCAAAATTCTTGGCAATTAAATAGTTTATTTTGACTCTTGAGCACATAATCTGTGCTCTTTTATTGTAAAAGTTAAACAGAACGAATAGACATTCAATTGAAAACTCTTGCTCTATAATGAAATATAGTCGTCATGTTCATTACAACAGTCATAAGTCATGTATCCTTCACTCAAGTGAAAACAAAAATAAAACAATGTCTTAGTTTAAGAATATGTAATATTATTGTATACTGTATTATACGTATCAAACTTTAATCTCATATTTGAGGAAATCTTTGCTCGATTTTAAAAAATGTTCATCTCTAAAGTAGAGAACGAGAGATGCATTTCATTGAAATACGGGTTTAATGATGCGTTATTTACTCCAAATACAAAATCATATCGCATTCTCTACTCATCTCCGAATTTTAAATACAAAAAAAGTAAATTTGATTTCAACTTTTCGTGATTTAACGACAATAAATAGATATTAGAATTAAATACTAAATTATCGATACTACATAAATTAAAGCGAATCAATAATTATATTCCAATTGAAGAAAAACCTATTTGGATGTAAATGACAAAACTATAGTAAAAGTAAGAGTAAGTCACAAAACCATTATTATAGCATGAATGACAAATAAATGAACATTTTTTCAGTTATCAATACAATAAGAGGAGAAGTAAATTATAACATCAAACTGAGAAAATGTGTTCAACAGTACAAACGATAATTCCAACAGAAATAAACGAAAAATACAAACAAAACTGTCTCACATAACCGTTGTTTTTCAATTACATTTAGTCTTTGGAATGTTATTCCTGTCTTACAATTACTAGAAATAGCGATCGACAAACTTTTCTCGTTTAATAGAATTCTTTATTCTGTGATATAAAAAAGTGTGAGAAAAAGTAAATACACGAGAAATAGAGTAAATTAAGTTAAGAGAATATTGAGGCATTCTCTCCAATATCGAGTTACAACAAATATACTCCATTCGGACATATATTCGTATACAGAGTTCATATATTAGATCAAAAGTAAGTATAAGTTTACAGAAATAATCAAAACATTTCTCTTTTAAGATTAAAATTTGATTCATAAAAATCAATAAAAATTGAAATATAGAAAATTTAATTAACTATTGATATTGATTTTAGTCATGCATTTCTATAGTTTCATAAAAGAAATGCTTTATAAATTCTTTCAAATTAGTTTCTAAACCCAGAAGTAAATCACAAGATAAGGGTTAGCCATCATCGAAGAAGTCTTGATATAATGAGAGAAAATCAAGCTTTATGTCCAAAGAGACCTTAGTCTTTGTAAGCTTTAAATCAGGCCTTTTGGCGTTGAGTACAAACACGAACCAAATGAGCCTAATGTAGTGGTGGATCTGATAGCTTCGGGTTGACTCACATTCATTATTTCATCACAAGTCTTCATTAGCTCTGATCCCGAGCCATGGAAGTAGTTTTACCACAAGAGATCAAAATTGATTCAATCGTAATTTCGTCATCTGAGGTCCAGATTTATATCAGGATAACAGATAAGGAATATATAGTAGTCTTACAAGTGAAACAAAATTATTATTTATTCAAACTATCGCTTGAAAATATATACTTTATATAATATTTCATATACTTTTTACTGTTTTACTTCACTTAAATCTGTACTGAGTTTTCAAATCTAATACAAAATTCCATTTCGATAAAATCTCTTGAGTTTATTTTCTGTTCAATTTAGAAATTTTTGCTCTGTTGTGTGCTTTGAGGGAAAAAGAATTTCACATGTTTTTTAAAAGAAAAATAGGAATCTTTCAGTTGTTTGACTTCTTAGTTATTTATAGCTTGAAAAGCAATTTATAACTTACGGGTTAGATCTGTAGAGTATTATACTATTCATAATTAATCTCAAGAAATATTGCTTGAGTGAAATTATATGGCAAAAAATAATGTATTCCACACAAGAATCAAAAATAGAAATATAGAAAATCTCTTCAAATTTATTCCACAATTTTGAGAATGAATTTTTAAATATAGACAACATCTAAAATTTATGAAACCAATACTTATTCGATTCTAACTTGAAGTGATATTACTCTGAAAATGCAAAGCACAAAATAGAGTAACTTTCGCGAAAAGTTGATCTCATGAAATATTTCTAGTAAGTTATTGTCCCAAAAAATACTAGAGTATCTGTTATTATAATATTTTGTGATAAAATATCACTTGAGTCTAACACAACAATTTTAAGTGGGATGTGATGAAGTGAATATGAGCTGCACTTTCATGATAAATCTGTCAATATATTTTATGTATAACTTATTAAAGGAAAAATAAAGCAAAAAACCCATTTATTACTATCACTTCACTATAATATTGTAGAATATATAGAGTTTTTTCGATCCATCTCTTAGATCTTTGAAACGCATGAGTGCTTTATTAGGATTTGTCACTTTTTCTTAGTTAAAGGCACTGAAAAAAGGCAATCACAAAATGCATACTCAATGCGTACTCAACGCCAAAGTATTCATCAGTGTTTTGGGTTTTAGAAAAAAGAGAAGGAAAAAATTGAAGATTTAAGTTGTCAACTGATGCTATAACAAAGTTTGTTGAATAAATAGCAGTTGAGTGAGAAGTAATCATCTCATCTGTGAATGTGCGGAGCACTGTATTGAGATTTACTTTGACTCAATTTAATGATAAAATAAAGATAGTGTTATAGAGGAAATGGGCAAATGATCCCATATTTCTATCATATATGAGACAGAAACCCACATTTTAATTTAAAATAACTATATTTACCACAAGTTATTATAGAAAACTAATCTTTATTTACAGTTATCTCTTTAATACTTTAACTCACAATTAACTATTTTCAAGGAGAAGATTTCGTGATCATGTTCTTGAACTATTCAACCACTCTTTTAGAATATTCATTTCCCCAAATTTATTCTCTTATTATGCAAACATTATTCTTGTTGATGTCAAAATAATTATGACAAATAATGTATACAAGAATAATATGTAATTAATTGAATAAATTTCGCGGATGAGACCTTAAGACATACAACGAGTACTCCAAGTCTATATTTCTATTATAGTAGTTTTTAATTATGTCAACAAAGGATAACTGATACCATTATAATTAAGAATATTTTTAATTTGATATGAATTTATTTTTCATATGATTTTGTAAGCATTTAATGAATACACATTAATTGACTTCGAGAACGACCTCAAATTGAGGGTGAATATAAATTTTCAACTTGCTCTATACAACATTAACTTTTTTAGAATTTAATGGATTCAATTTTTCGACTTTAATTTCGATCCCGAATTAATTTTCTCATTGATTGATTTATGTATTACCTTTTCCATCAAAATCATGAACTTGTTTATTATTAATTTACAATTTGTTTCATTATCTATTTTCATCAATGATTGTAATCTATATTATAATTAGCTATTAATTGAATTCAAATTCAAACAATTCATCAACAAAAAAGAGTGAGCTTTCATTGGAAAAGGTTGAGTACTTTTTACAAAATAAATTCTCTAATTAATAAAAAAGTTGCCCTTTTCTCATTAACATTGGTTTGCTATATAAAAAATGTGTAGGCATTGCAAACATTGGCCTCAAATATTTGACACTCACCTATACGTGAATTGTAATTAAATTACATGATAATCAAGAAGATTCTCAACAAAATAAATAATAATGCCTAACATAAAGTTAAATGATTCATACTATAACTCAGTAATAAGTATTCAATAAACTTTATTTTCATTTCTGATTACATAAGGGCATAATCGCAAAGATAATACTCTGTATTAGAATGAAATGAAATGCATAATTTAGTGAAGTCGAACTGCTTTTTTACTGACATTTGCCAAACATCTAATGCGGAAACTAAACATTATATTTAGCTTATCTTGAGTGAACATTAATTTAAATCGAATTCCAAATCACTTCCAAACTTCTAGATTTAAAAGAAAGTTAAGCAAACTTCAAATTTTCATTCATTTGGGTTCTCTGACAGTTAAATTTTCAACTGTTTTTACTAAACTTCAAGCTATAACTTAGTGTAAGAGCTGCTTATTTTTTAGATCTTTTAACATATCACTAAATAGAATGTAGAAATTAAAAGCAACACAACAAATACATGAAAATTTAACAACTCCTCAGTGTTTTCCAACAATATTTCAAACTTGATTCCATAAATAATATACAATTTAATAAAAATAATAGCTATTATAAGATTCTTCAACTGATTACTCGTGTTGCATGCAAGTGAGCATATTTATTATGTGAATTTTTAATTTGAATTTGGGTTATACAGTAAGAACTATTAGATATAATTCTGTAAATGGTAGCTCTTTTACATTCATTTACATTCAATCATCAAATAAGCCTTATGTTAGATGGGAATCAAAACTCGATCTGTATCATCATAAACAAAATTCGCCAAAGGCTTCAAACAAGTTGTAATGAAGCCTTACTTTATCTTTATTAGTCTAGATTTTATTACAAAATATCTTTTCAGATTTTCATCCCAAGTTATATTTACTAATTATTATTTATTTTTTGCTATAATGCTATAGTGTATCTTGTATTTTGTTTTTTCTCAATTTTCAGATTTGTTCACATTAATAACTAGAAAAGTTTATGGAGAGATTGAGTGTACTCTCTCTAAAAATTAATTTGAAATGAAAATTTTCTGAGACTTTGAAATATGGCTGTAGTATTTCGTCAGTGAAAGTAATCACTTTTAGTTTTTAAAAAATAGCTTTTAAGCCTTTCATAGGTTAGAATCAAAAATTAAACAAAACCAAAATTTATACATAGATTCGAGTATTTAATCGAAATTTGATTTTTCCTTCAAAAAATTTAAAAAAAAAGAAATTAATTCCAAATGAAATAACAAAATGAATTACTATTTTAGACAAATTTGCATTTTAAGTAGAATTTTGTTTAGAAAAAAGAAACGAAAAACAAAATTAATAAGAGTCCATATAAAGCTTCTCTGACATTAGTATTTTGTCATTACATGATTGCAATATAAAATGCCAGCTTTAAGTTTGGGTTAGGGTGTGGTGACACATCTGAATAAAAACTATGCATAAACTTTTTTCTACTCATCTCTTAATATGTATGTCTATGCATCTCAAATACTAATAATTTACATATTATATATAGAAAACCATAAGTTTTATTTAATATCCCGGAAGTGAGAGTATATTCTTGTCATTTTTTATTGTTTAAACTTCGTTAGCGGCAAATCCCAGTCTGACAACAAATATTTTGAATCACAAAAAGCAAGTCGGGCTGACTCTCAAATTAAAAACTTATTCACATATTACTAAACTAAAGAAAATAGTTTTATTTGAATAATGCATATGAAAAACTAAATGACATCAATAGTTTTGGTAATTAAGGCTTACAATAGCTGCTAAAATACAGCAAAACTACAAAGAGAAAAGTGTACACCACACAAGTTAAAGGTAATAAATGCAACATTTTGTATGTTTAATAAGTTATGCGTCAATTATTGTGGTTTAAAGTGATGTCAATCTTACCGTGAAAATCAATCCATAAATTATTCATACGAGAAAAGTATGCAAATTTTCTTGCAGTATTGTACCTGTGTTGAGCTACTTTAAATGCATTTAGAAAATATTTTGCTAACTAAATATGCATTAAATCGTTTTTATTTCAATTTTGTTTTTGTCTGTTTTGTTTGACTTCTAAAGTAAATTGAAAAAATAGGAATTTCAGACGATCTCAAGTTTAATTATACAGTCAGACTCATATAAAATCACAAGGTTGGGACTGGCATTTTGATGCTATCAATTTATAGGTTGTCATTTTAGACGATGATTGGAAAATATTTTTCAGTCAACTTCTCTTTATTAACTAAAAAAGTGTCACATCAACAATAAGTTAATACTTAGTCTTATAAAAGTATAGATAGAAGTAATTTGACTGTGCGATACCAATAAAGTTTATTAAGTTTAGTATTTTCTCTGGTTTAAAGAAGGATTTTTAAGAATTTAAAAAAGTGCTTGTGTTGTGATGATCAGAGAAACAAATTGAATTTTGAATTTAGACAATATGAAACATTTAGACTTGTTTACCAAATTTTATGTCAATGTGAGAATAAAGGGTATCATTTTACAGGAGTCTGACTGTATCGAAGTAACATTTACTGCTGTACTTGAACATTAAGCATTACTAATATCATAGCAAATTATAATAATACAACAGAAAAATTACTTTTTTAGTGCCTTTGCATGATTATAGAAATAGAAACATTCTATATATTATCCCCAATATTAAGCCTAATTTTGAATTCTACTCATTGTGCTTTACATGGCATGTATTGCATGTTCAATATTTAATAAGTTAAAAGGGGATTCTCTGCTGTATAGCATATGAATTAGTGGGAAAATCGCTGATTTTGGCGCTTATCATAGTTTTCTGATTTCGTTTTAAACCTCTTTTCTTAAGTATTAATTATGTCATAAAAACTTTGAATGTAAACTTATTGTAATTTTAATGTAAAAAATTAAAGAATTTTTGAACTGTAATGATTGGATTAATCATTGATAGAAAGTTAGTTCATCATAGCAAGTGTTAGAATAATTGCCTTAATAAATTCATAAAGAGTAATTTATAAGAAATTTACCATTTTTGCGGATAAAATTATAAATTTAACTCTGGACACGTTTTAGTGCTTTCTTCGATAGTTACCACTAATGTAGCACTTGTTGTGATCTAAATAGCACAAAAAATTTAACTTTTAGAACAGAACTGAACCAAACCTAATGGAACTGCAACTAATTGTAACATTAGTTCCCACCCATTCATATGAGAGTATGCTATATGATTAGGACTCACCTGCTGTTACACTGGATTTCAAGATAATGAGCTATATTTTAGTTTAACTGATAGATCTTTACTTTTTATTTTAGATTTAAACAAATAATTCATATTTTTATCAATTTTCCCATTAAAATGGATTAATTGGTTAACTGAAGGCCTTCTATTTTTTATTCAAATTTATAAGCCCTTAGTTTAGTAATGAGGAGATGTGTATCGATTAGTTGTTTGCTATCAGTCAATGATCGATAAATACCCCATTTTGGCCGAACCTGTTCATGAAAGAAAGTCTTCACATTTTTCTTTGATCCGTGAACTACAGTCTTATTATGACTTGTTATTGTCCAGTTGGCACTTCCATGAACATCATCCACATAATATTCGAGTTCAACACCAATCCATTTATCGTGGAGTGGCTTCAAATTTGTGGATCCGAGCATTTCATCTTTAGTGGTAACTTTGGCCTCAATTGTTTCTGTTTCGCCATGTCTTCGAAGTGACATCACATAAATAGGTAATTCGTCCCCCGGTTTAGCATTCGGTACTTTCATCTGTGCGATGTGTGTGAACGAAGACGTGGCCTTAAGTGTTGATGGGATGAACATTGAATAAGTAAACTTCCAGGTGTCTCCTTTTTCCATTCGCAACTGATGTCCATTCGATACCATACCTTTCACTTCTTGTCTTTGTCTGTCTGAATGAGAATCTCTGTCCTGTGTATGCATATTGAATCGATAGTTGTCGCCCTCAACCATAATATGAGTCACTTTATGGGCTCCGCCGCGTTCGTCTTCAACACCTTCGAACGCTTTCAATCCATCCTTATTAGCTTCTGGAGACCAAACAAGTTTCCATTTTTTACATATCGATCTTTGACACAGACTTAAACTTAATATCAAAATTATAGCGATATTCATAATTGTAAATATTAAAAATGTTCAAAATATTAAGCTAATGTTCACTTATTATAATAAAAATAGTTTGAGAAAAGTTTTTATACAGTATAGATTATAAAGCTCGCAATATAGGGGTCTCAAATAGCCAATTATAGTCAGTGTCATTGCCTGCACAAAACACGTACAGATTTTTTCACTAAATGGGAAAAATGAATAAAAATAAGCACACGTGTAAACAAATAAATATAAACACAGAAAAAATAAAGATTCCCATTTTAAAATTTTGCTGTACTTTTCCTATACTGCGAGAATTAAAATCTATGCTGTATAAATCAAATATAAAACATGACATAAAACAAATCTAATTCCCACAGTTATCACAATTTATCATAACTTAATTGTAATGATTAAATTTCTCTATTCTATGGTCTGCGAACTATTTAAAAGACTTGCACTTAAATACGAACATAAATTGTACTCAAATAAAAATTAAGTAATCCTTGTTTAACATTATAACGAATTAATTTTAATGATAATAAAATTGCAATTCTATTTTAGTCATTATTCGACTTGATATTCACATTTAACAATTTAAGTTTTGAGAGCTATTTTTGGTTTATATCAATGAATCACGATTTGAAGATTTTTATTGTTAAAAAGTGATCCCTTTCACTAAACTTGAAACACATAATTTTAAGCCTGCATATTGTCAAACACGAATATGCGGGTAAACCTACATTTCAAATTTCATTAGTTTTCAAATACTGGTTCAGTTTAGAACTTTAGCTATTTTCATGTGCGTTTAATTATATATTATAACATTAATTTTCAACTTTAACTAAACTTAATTTCTTCTTCGATTATGAAGCAGTGCTAAAACAGAAAGTGATGATAAAGTTAAGCGACCTTTTCATGGAAAATACTAAATGTAAATTATTATAAATTGTGATCATCAAAAGTGTGTGTAAAAGTTATAAAAATATTTGAATTAGTATTAAATATATTCTTAAAATCGTATTTCAAAAACATGACCAAAATTATAAAAGTATAAAAAATGAATTCAATTCAGATTCATTATGCAAAAATGATACCGAACTGTGATATTGAATAGTGATATTTTCGATTACCTTATTACTATAGACAGGTTTAATGACTGCTACTTTCAATGTTAAAGTTCGGTATCGTTTCGCAAAATCAACTTAAATTCTAATGAAAAACTTTGATGAACAACGAGTACTTCAATGTTTTATTATAAATAAAATGAGTCACGAATTGTTGTAATTTTTAGGAAAACACAAGCAAACAAAATACTGAAGCATTTTTAGTTATAATATATTAAAGTTTTAGACAAATATTTTTTGTTATATAGTATTTCTTATAAATTGTTATTTTCTAAACATTGAACTAATCTATTTCAAAGACAAATCCTGTTTACTTAAGCGCATTATTTCTCTTAAGTTAACGATAGTTTTTTAGATTCCAGTCTCACCTTCGAAGGCTTCACCTTCGAATGGATATTTACATAGGTTTTAAATTCGAAAATAGGAAATTTGCATTTCACTGAATTCCTGTTCAAGCGATCCCTGATATCAATCACTAATATCTTCCAAAGGGATATCAAATATTTCATGATAAAAAATTGATAGATAAGCACATGTAGTTTAAATGAATGACTGTTTGAATTAATCTTTATAAATTAGAGCAGTGGCTTTAAAAATTTCATTCAATTTTTTTCAATTAAATGTTAGCTTTTTTCATTTCTGAATAAAATATTATTTTTTTCAATAAATATTAGAAATAAATTCAAAAATGGGAATAGAGATAACTTTAATTAGAAATAATTTGAGGATTTCATATACCAGCTAAACAAATGTGATAATGAATAAATTACTGACTATTTTGCAAACTTTTCACAATCACTATTACCTTTATGAAAGAGAATCAGTTTATTTCAAGCAAAGCGCAGAATAAATGGGGTCTTAAAAGTTTAGTTTTCTAGTTTCGAGTTACGAGCCTCGGAGTTTTCGAAGGTGAAGCCTTCGAAGGTCGAGCAGTCCCTGTTTTTTAAGACCGTTTCAAAGCTTATCATTTTTGATAAAATTCTTGTTTTTAAATTAAGGAAAAATTTATGCATAGCTTCACTAAACTTCATGTCATCAAATATCTGGCACCAAAAAACTTCATTAAATACTATCAATTTGAGGAAACTTTAAAACTTTATTTGACTTTTAAAATTTTTTATATTCTCAATTCAATTCACTTCAAATAAAAACTTTAGCTTTTATTTATAGTATTATTATTACATAAACCAGGAGTTATACTAATGAGATATAATGTCATTAAAGATAGTAACTTATATGGGTGTATGATATCATATCGAATATATCGTAAAACTGGTGAACTGTATCCTAATGAAAGTATGCATTTCTATTAAATAATTATATCAAAACTTATTTAAAATTCTGTTCGAATACAAGTATTATATGTTTAATATTTAATGAGTAAAAGTAAAAAACTAAAACTATGAATAAAATATATAATACTTATTCAAAAAATATAATAAATATCTTAACATGAAAGCCTATTGCGAAAAATTGAACATAAAATTAATTTATTCTGAAAATTTTTCTTGAATGGTACACTCGATGCCATAGTAAAGTGGGATAGCAACTGGAGCAATTCATACGGGAGGGATATATGGGACAATTGATATATTTATGTGAATGCCTATAAAAATAAATGCACATGTAACTTAATCGAAACATGCCATCAATACATAAATATAAGATATTTAATAGAAAACAAATCATAAAGCTAGACAACCTGCTATCCATCAGTTGTTTACTGTTGCTATCCTACTTTAATAATGTCATCTATTATAAAATAGTGATCATTTCATATACATTTACACTGTAGTTGACAATTAGGTTTCTCTTTCATTTTCAGATTCGTATTAGAACTTTTTCAGGTAGTTGTAGATATGCACTGAAAAGCTAAAGTTAACGTTTCAAAGTTTGCATTTATTAAAGTTTATGTATCATAAAAATACTCACAATCAAATGATGAGTGAAATCAAAAATTTTAATACGAATCTCAAAATGAAAGAGATGT